>CDEZ01021932.1:0-146372 GCA_000826365.1 Acanthamoeba royreba | reverse complement strand
ACGCCGAGCGCCCAGACCATGCTGAAGACGGCGAAGATCCACCCGATGGAGGGGGCCCAGGCGTACTGAGATCGGAGACGGCCGATGCTGGCGTTGGCACCGAGGAAGGAACCGCACCAGAGGCGATTGTCGCCCACGTAGGCGGGGTCGGGGCAGATGGAACCGTCATCGCCCAGGGCCTTGGAGAATCCGAAGAAGATGACCCATGAGAGGAAGACGAAACCTACGATGACGAGCGACACACCAAAGAGGATCCACTTGGTCTTGCCGCAGCACACCATGTCGAACCACCGTCGCGAGTTCCTGAGCATCGAGGCCACGAGAACGAAGAAGGCGAGACCGACCGAGAAGAGGAGGGCCAGGAGCGTGAAGGCCATGCAGGCCATGTAGATGTTCTTGGGGCCATCGGTGGGGAATTCGTCCCAGCCCTTGTGGGCCGCGTAGGACTGCGTGTAGTTGGGGGCCACCGCCGTCGTATAGCCCGTCCAGTAGAATACTCCCACTATCGCGGCCATCGTATCGTTCGCTGACGTTGGATGTGGCACGTTGTTCTGGACGATGCCGTACCACGGCAGCGAGAGCGCGATGATGAGGAAGACCACGTTAATGCAAAGCATCGTGAAGGCGATGCATTGCCTGTTGAGCCAGCGAGGCGGGAATCCCATCTCGAAGATGTGTGAATAAAGAAGTAAAAATTAATTATTATGAATGAAGAAGTGTGGTCGAGGTTAAGCTATCAAGACGCGTATGTCAAGGAGAAGAGTTGAAAAAAAAAATGAAGATATGATCCTGTGGGCTGGGTATAGTGTGCGGGGCTCGTGTGCGCCCTGCAACGTTGCTGTTGTTCGCTTTGTTTTGCGCTCCTCTCGCGTTTATGGAGGCCTTTGTCGCTGAGGAGTAGCGCTTCTCCAGAGGGAGGGGGAGAAGTAGGGGGAGCGAGAACTGAGGGCAAGAAGCAACGGCAGTCCGCTTCCCTCCCGCAGCGTCGAGTGCCGTTGTTGCGCGCCCACGGAGTCTCACGGAGTCTGATTATTTGTAGACACACGAATTCTCTAGCATATTTGGAATAATTTTCAACGGACAACAAGCCCGAGTGACCAAATTGGAACCGCCAGCGGTACATTGCGGGTCCGTTTCTTTACAAGCAAGAGGCCACCAGGTTGTTGCCTCTAGAACATATGCCGATCGATTTCGTGAAGCATATCCAAGTTAATAGCGTCTACTCCAATGCCCTCCTGTTGGTTGATGATGAACGATTAGATGGCGATGAATGTCTGAATCTGGGCCGATTGGGGAAGGCTGACGCACAAACGGGTCCTCTACAAACGTTTGAATGTTGCCCATAGTTACAAACATTAAACTTGATATTAGCGCTGTAAATATGCCAGCCCAAAGGCCATAATCTCGTCCAAGCGCGGCAAACTACCAGCAATAGGTAAGTGATCAGAGTGGAACGTTGATCCGAGTGCACGTACCGCAGGGCCAAATAAAATGGGGAATATAGACAAAAAGACGAATGCATAGCCTCGGAGGGTTGATGCTGTACGATAATCATGCACTACTTTCAACTTCTCGAAGTCGAGCATCATGAATCGTTGATACCTATGCATGGGTAAGATTAGCCTTTGTTACGCCAACACACAAGCTCGGTTGGTCACTGTACTGAAGAGCTCTTGAGAGCAGTCCACCGACCCACTCGTTTCGCGATCGCAACTCCTCTTGTTGCTTAATTGTGCGAGTTAGCATACTATAGGCTAGAATAAGGCCATTTGGAACAGACCTTCCAGATTTGGTCGAACAGATAGTAGATTCGAGTAAGCGAATGCGGCGTGCCGTCGTGCTTCAAGAAGACTTTGATCTCTTCAAAGAGTTCAATGAGCATCGCCCTAGGATTGCAAGGAAGGAGTGAGAATGAGAAGAACTTAAGTATAACGATATTCATAACAACCTCATTTCAAGGGCCATAGGGCCATGCTTATCGTAGCCAAGATAGATTTGTTCGTCCTCCGAAAAGCCTTCTGCGGTATCGAGCAACTGTGCTGGTGATGTCAGGCACACTAGAGCAAAACGATCGTAGAACGAGGCAAAGTGTACCTCAAGAGACGAAGTTGAGCTGGATCGCGAAAAGACGAGCTGGTTACTTGTTTGGAGCAAATCCGTAGCATATCGGCAATCGGTTTTGCTGTTCTTGAGCATTCTTTTCACCTCTTTCTCCTCCTTGGTGAAGCGCTTCTTGCGCTGGGCAGCTTCCTGGAATATCTGTTCTTCATAATCCCTGCGATTCCAGATTGGGTGAGTGGCGGGCATCTGCGTGGTAAGCCGAAGGCGTCACATTCGTACCACTCGCGATGACATTGATAAAGGGCCACGGCGGCCGTCTTGAGGTCCGCCATGTCGATCAGGGCCTGTTCTCGTCGCTTGAAGGCCCACGATATGCTGTGCCCATACATCACGCCAATAGGAATTAAGTGTTTAAATTTTATACTTATCTGTAATTTAATAATATCGGAAAATATGAAAAACAAAATAACAAGATAAAGTACCCAAATGATATTGGGAAGAATACGCCGGTCCCGAGGAAGGCAAGAGGGAGGGCGGCTTCGAGGTCGTAGTGGTAGCAGACGACCGTGGACACTATGGTCAGAAAGATGATGACCAGGCCGCCGACGGTGATGAGACTGAAGAACGACTTGATGAGAGACCAGCGCATGGCTGCCTGGAAGAGAAACTTGTTGACCTGCTCGGAGCTGGTCGTTCTGTTGTAGTCCTCTGGGGACGGTTCATGTCGGGCGATGTAGCGATGCGGGTAGGATCGCTGCAGGATGGAGCTCTTCCGTCCCTTGGGTTCCGGTTGCGCCTCTTCTCCACGTTCCTTCTGCCGCTCCTTCGAAGGGCGGAGGGGCGTCCTTTCCGTGGCCACCTCACCATCGGCCTCCATGGGGTTGGCAACCTCAACCCGCAAGTCAAATAAAATGGGCAAGAAATCACATTTCTTGCCTGTTTCATAAAACAAGCGAAGCTTGCCTAAGAAAAACTCAACACGTTGGTTCTTTTCTCGATGGAGCATATTGTGCTTAAGAAGGTCTGGGATCTCTTCAATAGCAGAGCCCCGCAAACTCTGAGTACTATTTGAGCATGTGTTCTCTTGTTCTTTTAAGAACAGATAACCAAGTGCCTAGCAACAACACAGGCAGGATTTGCTTAGAGTAACTGTTTGTTGGGATGGGCCTTGATGCATTCATTTTTGAACTGCTGTTTTCAGAACCAGAGTTGGCCGTTCTCGTTGTAACTCTCCACGGGGTCAGTTCATGTAGGTTTGCCTGGCCACTGTGCGATAACAGAACAAGGACAGGAAATCAAGAAACATGATTTTCCCTACAATTTCTGTGTTTCTTTTCTGAAGCAGTTCAAGAAGCGCAAAGCACCAGCTCGCACGTCTGCCCTTCCTCGGGTGTGTCTCTAAGAAGCAGCAGGAGGTGCTCGATGGATGAAGGAAGCATACCTTCGTGTGTCATATGCATCTATGGCTGGTATGATATCCATAGAAACAGCACTGTCACAGTGGCCGGTTCGAGCGCAAGAATTTCACTTTTCTTACCAGAGCTTCTTCCTCTTCTACGCAGATACTCGCGTCTGCCAAGTGAGGGACACCTTCGTATCTTCACCAGCGCTACGTGCCTCAAGTATGATCGACGCAACCCAACAAATAATATTAAATAGAAAACAAAATATAATAACAGAGATTTCCATTTTGAAATCCTGGAAAAAACCGACATCTAAATGACGGCACAGACACGGTGACGACCGCTGACCTTCGTTGGATTTCGCAGGGCAACACGTGTGTGCTGTCTTCTTCGAAGCCTTCCAGCGAGGTCGCTTCGCTTCCGCGGGCCTACGAGAGCTGGAGTGAACAAGGGTGGGCTCTGCTTCCCCCCCCCGGTTAGTGGTGCATTCGAGGATTGGAGTACCCCTTTCCGTCATCATCAGCCCCAAACCGCACGGCCCAGCATCGTTATCGATTGCCATCTTTCCCGCCAAAGCCCCCATCCCTAGATCTCGCCTCTCCGAGATTCACCGAAGATTTGACAGAACCACACCATCGTTCGGCGCTCTACTCCCACCACATTTCCCTCCCAACTGCGCAGCCTCTACTTCCCCGGCGGCCCCCCAGCCAACCTCATCAATTTTTTGGAAGGTGCCCCATTTGGGCTACGTTCCTCGCGGTAATTTGTCAGATCCCGCCATCAGGTAAAGACAGCAAAACGTCGGATTGAACAGGCGGCAAGAGGTGGAACCCGTAATGAGAATGGAACAGGGCTCCCCTGCTTCCTCCAGTGGCAGCCCTTCGCGAGCCGCCTTGGCGGAATCAACGTCCTCATCCCCTCAATCGCCCCCGCCTCCTTCCAAGCCATCTGATGAGGGACCCGCGGACAACAATGTCACGTCGCCTCATTCCACCCTCGCCATGAACGGCGCCATCGAGGCTATCATCCTTTACGATGAGGGCTCCACCACCGCTGACTTGGACCTTGTAGCCAATGAGGGGACATCATCCACCTGCACATCTCATTCGCCCTCATATGCGCAGCATCCGCGTAAGGCCCGCAGGACGGGGCTCTCATTCCTTCTTGAGGACAGAACCCCGGTTACGCATTTCGAGGAATTAGACGTGATCGATGAGGCCGCATTCGAACGGGGCAGGGCCGTGGCATGCAAGGTGGAGCCTTTCCGCATTGTGCTGCCCTACCCTTCCCAGCCCCTCTCCCATGGGTCCAGAAACCCTTTGGGTGCTTCCTCGTCCATCGCGCCCGAAGATCTCACGACAGATGCCCCAGAAGCAAAATTGGTGGACATGAAGTGTTTCATCTGCGGGACCGTGCTTCAACTGGTACGAATTTCCATCTTTTCTCAAAAATACAAAAACATTCCATTAGGGTCACCCCACATATGGTGTTAATTTGTGTTCATGTTTGTGTGCGTAGCCTTCCTACGCAGCATTGCAGAAGAAATGTCACCTCAAATGCTCCAGCTGTGACACCGGCGAGACACACGCCAAGAACTGGTACGGCCTCTTATTCCCATTCGTCTCTGTGACACAGGGTGGCTTACGCAGATTGACATTGAATGTAAAGGATGGACATCATCCTTACGGCTTTATACAACTTGGAGATCTTGCATCAGCGACAATACTTTCATTGCAAGTCTGAGATTTGCGCCTTCATTGACCACCATTGGTCTTCTATTTGCCCTGAGCGTGCTCGTACGTACTCCTGCTCATTTCTGTAAAACAACAAAGACTTATCCTTCATGGTTCGCCTCAACAGGTACACCAACGTGGGGCAATACAGTCATGTCACAGATCTCTACGCATCCAGAGCTCTTTCAATCCCATCAAAGAGGTATTCTACCTTTTTGTACTTCTCCATTACTGTTACGGTATTCCGAAATAACCAGTCCTTGCTTGTACAGGATCTGGGTACTGGGCTCTGAAGCGTTCAAGCCCGGGCGACAAGGACTCAAAGATTAGAGATGAAGAGGGAGGGGACATGCGAAATGGGGAAAAGAGAGGGGACAACAAGAACAAACGAAGGACCGATCAAAAGGTACTCGGTGAAGAGGATGACGAATCGCAAGTTTACTTCATCGAGGAAATTCTGAGCAAACGAGTCCGGAGGGTACGGGGATGCTACACAGCATGTTGTAATTGATGATCAACCTTATGATTCTCTCTCTTACAGAGTGGAGTTGAGTATTATGTAAAATGGGAGGGTCTTGCGGATTCAGAGAACTCGTGGGAGAAGGCTCGGGATATTGAATGTCCAGAGCTCATCCAGGACTTTGAAAGCGAGGCACGGAAGCACCCATTGTGGAAGGAGGGTTCCAGCATCGGCTCGAAAAGGAAACGGGATGAATCGGAGGACAAGGGCGATAAGAAGGCTCGACGACTAAGCAGGAAGCAGACAAGGATTCCTGTAAGCCAGTGGTGTCACCAGTGCCTCCGCCACAAGCCCGTCATCATGTGCTGTGACGGAGCTGCGACGTACGTAGACCTTAGGATATTCGGCCTTGGCTCCACAGCTAACACCTCTGCTGTGCAGTGGCAGGTGCAGGCTGCAGTACTGCGAGCGATGCCTAGAGAAATTCTATGACGAAGAGATCGTCGTGCTTCAAAAGGCAAAGAGCGAGTGGCTGTGCCCGGTATGCCGTGGGGTCTGCTGCTGTGTCGCTTGTGATCCTGCTGGGACGAGGGTATATATCCACCTTGCTCCGCAAGCCATTGCTGCGATATACTGACACTTGCCCATGCAGAAGCAGAAGTCAAGGAAAGGGGAGGAACCCGCCATCTCACGTATTATCGCGCGTTGCAGGGTAGAGGGGACGAACGAGTGGGAATATCTCGTACATTACAAGGGCCGCGCCGAAACAGAAAATCGTTGGCTGAGGGCCAGCCAAACGGAACTCCCAGCTCAGCTCAAGAAGCGGTACCGCAATACCCTCAAGATGCGCGTGAACAAGAGAAAGGAAAAGGAACCTCCACCCACCCCCGAGGTATGTCGCGAATTCCCCATTTCGCACCAATTGCGAGTTGTATGATGAAGTGCTAATTGTCTTGTTGCAGCCGAGGTCTAGTAAAACTGGAACGCCAGGCGGACGCACTTCATCGCGTACACCCAAAGGCCTACGTACAAGCGATTACGACATTTCGCGAGTTGTGTTCGATGATCAAGTGCATAGGATTGTCGTTCCCGAGAAGCCGGAGGTTGTTACCCCTTCCTGGCGCTTGGTGCCTGATACTAAACGCCAGTCGAACGGCGATAACATCAGCGTTGGTATGGCCGCCTCTTCTGGTAGAAAAGCCGTTTACACTTTTCCTCACCTGTATTTCATCAGAACAAATCGTGGGTGTTGTTGAGATTGATGAATCAGCTGCAAGCCTTCGTTATGACGACGAGGGTTCAAGCAGCGAAGATACCTCTGACGAGGCCTTTGCGAAGAGGTACCTCAATTCCATTTCTTTTTCATGTGGCGCGCTTAGTGCTGACCCAATCTCGTGTAAAGGCATGCTCGTTATGAGACCGTTTTCCCCGTGCTTCCCGAGACGCCAGGCAGAGTGCGCAAGGGCAGTACCTCCGGAAGTAGAAAGGGAAAGAAGACCAACAAGCGAAAGGATGGACGAAACCGCATGGAGAATGGCGACGAGGAGGATCAGCTCAGGCAATCGCGTGACAGGAGGAATTCGCGTAGTAGCGGCAGCGTGGAGCGGCGGCGAAGCGACAGCCAACTGATGCACTATGCCAGCGATGATCTCTCCTTCCCTGACGTGATGCGTGTCGAACAGGAGTCCGCCTCGGTGGATACGATGGACATCGCTTCGGCATCCGTGCCCCCGACGCCCACGGCATCCACGCCACTCACTGCCATTTCAGCAACATGAAACTGCGCCAGTGGTTCCAGTACTCTGAAAAACAAAGCTTGCCCCCTGAGCCGTGTCCTCCTCTCCCTGCGTCCAGCAATCCTCTCGCCCCAGGGGTCGAGAGTACAAACAATCTTTTGACTTGTTTTTTCCCAATTTGGAAAAAAGAAAAACGCAAATACAAATATATTTTATTCTGAGCGAAAGCTGCCTCAAAAGCCTTAGCGGAAGAAGTTGTGAAAAAGAAAGGCCAAGACGGAAAACGCTGTGGTCCGGAAGATTTGTGAGATTAACAACTTCTGCAATTCAACTGAAGTGATCAATGGAAGGACCAGGGCTGACCATAAACGATTTGCCAGGTGCGCATGCTTGCCGCCACGCCGGGTGGTGATGTTCGGCTGACCGTGTGTGGTGGCAGAGGAAACGTTGCTATCCGTGTTCCAGGCCCTGTCGCCGCAGGAGCTCCTGACGGCCGAGCTCGTGTGTCAGCGCTGGCGCGAAGTGGCGACGGTGCACAGCCAACTCTTGTGGAAGCCAATCTTCGCTGCCTCGCCCTTTGTGCATTGGTGGCAGTCCTACCAGCCCTCTGCCGCCTTTGCAGAGCTCAAGGGTTCGCTCCGCCCGCGGTTCGCACTCGAGTGTGGCTCTAACTAACTCATGTCCTCACTTCAATGAGTGCAGAGAAGAAGGAAGGAAAGCGAGAGAGTAGGAGGATCGACTACAAGTGGGAGTACCTCACGAGGAACAAGAGCACTGAGCGGTGGCTGAAGTTTGCCTCCTTCCGTCGCGTGGGTCAAGGGGTAGGCGCGCCATGAACCACCATCAGCCACATCAAGAGGTTTACCTGATGCCGGATGTGTGTTTCAGTTGCGTGATCACAGTGAGGACTACGGAAGCGTAATTAAGTGGTCACGTAACGAGAGGGCACGCGGTGTGCTCGGCCCCGTACGTGTATACTCCTCAACGCGCGTAGAGAATTCTCTACTGAATGTATGGATAATTGTATCTGCAAACCAGAACCGTATCGCTCTTAGAGCGCTTCTGATAGGTGGTGGAGGTGTAGGCTGTTCTACATTAGCCTCGGCGCTGGGCAGGTACGTGTTTGCAGCTGGTTCGAGAAATAGCCCCTGCTGACGAACTAGTTCAGACTGTTTCCTGGCGTGTGCATCTCTCTTGAAAATGGCCACGACGTCCTGATGAACCCGCTATCGCAGGTTCAGCTGGTCATCGCCAGGGATGAGGAAATGGAGGCCAAGGCACTACTGGAGTACAAGCGAGAAGTTGCAGGTACACCATTCATGTTTGGGGAGCTACCTCTCGAGATAGAAATTGAAGTAGCCGATATCAGTATGTTCGCCCGCTCTGAATAGGATTGTCTTATCTTTGCACTAATTCAAATGGTTGTTCGGACCATAGTCGCCGTTGAGGGACGGAGTGAACTAGTGAGAGCGGAAATCAACGAAAACGTTCGGCCCACGGTAGTGCTTGCTGCTTTCTCATTGGAGGACTCACGCTCACTCAACAAGTTAAAGGACCTGGTTCGTCCTCCTTCCCGTATGATGAATATGTGGATTGCGCGTTCTTATGCTCCTTGTTTTATTAATTGCCAGGTTATACCAGCTGTGCGTGGACGTTTCAATGATCTCCCCATACTGCTGGTAGGCACCAAGCTCGACACAAGAGAGGGCCAATACAGCTTCATTGGTGCTTCTGAGCAGCTGCACGTATACATCAATTCCTCCAGCCCGACATTTGAACAAGTATGTCCTTGTTATACCTGGAGTGGTATTGAATTTGGACTCAACTCATTCTACTCAGGGCCTCGAAATGTGTTACGAAATAGGAGCCAAGAACTACGTAGAGTGCTCCATTCTCACTCGGGAGGGGCTACCTCTGGTGGTCCGTGAAACTGCTGAACTAGGCATGCACTTCCTCCCATATCAGCAGCTATGTTCTAACAAATTAGTTCCTGCACAGGAGTGAGACAAATGTTGCAATTCTTTTCCCGCGTCGATCTAGAGACTCGCCCAGAAGGTCTTGCGTGGGAGCGGAGTGAGGATGATCAAGCTGAAGTTCATGAAAAAATACAGTGCAACTCCTGTGGGGTATGCAAGCGGATGTCGTCAGGGCTGTTGCAGTTGAATTGAACACTAACCTACCTCCTGTTGCAGGTGGCACCTGTAGTGGGGGATTGTTACCGCTGCGTATCATGTCCGGACTATCACTTGTGTCAATCATGCGTGGAGCACAAAGATGAGTTTCATCCTCCTCATTTGTTCAAGCCATTCCACACTAAAAAGAAATCAACGCCCAAGAGGTACTCTGTCGCTTTAGCTTGCATTCCGGCATCATCTAAGCTAATGCTGGTGTGTGGTATAGGCATGTGCGCAAGAGCACTTCGTTTCGCGAAGGCTTCAGGCATCGCAGTTCCTTCGCCGAGGACCAGGCTGAACAGGCTCCGAGCGACTCGTCGATTGAAGTGACGGAAACGAGTGGACAGCGGGAGGCGGCAGAAATTCTTCGGCGCGAGAAGGAAGAGATACGGAAGAAGGGCACCGAGAGCTTCCAGCGGACGGGCCTGGGCGAGAGCTGGAAGGAGAGCGTGGAAGACGTCTTTCGGATGTTCTCCAAGTCGCCAAACTCTCTCACTGGCAAGAGGAGCCACGCTGCACTCGAAGCCGACACGTCACCAGCACAAGCCCCGCTGCCCTCCCCAACTCCTTCTCGACATCGACCGTTACCCACACCACAGCGCGTGCTGAACGGGGATGACGGCGCGGAACCGATAAAAGAAGAGGAGAATGAGCGAACGAAGAAGAGAAGGACTGGCGACTGAGTTGAGATCTATGAGGCACTTTGTCCTTTATTGTTTACGCCAATCGGAGATATCTCAACAAACGAGTTTGGGTCTGATATCCCTCGCAATGGGGGCTGCAAGCACATTTACTCGTTACAACCCTCCCTCCACCACAAGTCATGCAGCCCACCGACGACCAAGAGTCCACCAGGTCCACCACCAGACCCAGGACGAGGAGGTGCTAATGGTTCCCGTCCCTTTGGTCCTTGAGCTCACCACAGATCATCGCTATGATATGATATGTGGCCACAGACCACTTCAACCCCGAACTGCAGCTCGTGCAGCTGCCCAGGGTAGACCACGACCAACCAAAGGCCCATCACCTTCTCCACCAGCTGCGTCCCTCACCAAGGCCAATCTTGAGCGACACCAGAGGCAGTTCAAGGAGATCCGACAGTTCGGCTGTGCTCCCTGTGGCCAACGAACATGGTGGAAGGTCGTGGCATCGCCCAAGTTTGTGTCGCGTTGTCACCTGTGTGGCGTACGATATGAGCCCATACCGGTCGACCAGCAGCACGGGCACGGTATCTTCCGCTGTACCTGTGGGCACGAGTGGACCAACAGCAAGGCCAAGGGCAATCTCCAACAGGACTGCAGGAGATGTGGAGCACTGGTGACCGTTGAATCCATCGGGCCGCCACCACCCCGCCCGGGACAGCGCCGATCGAACAACCGCCACTCGTGCGCCGGCTGCGCGACAGGGGCCTGTCGCTACGAGTTCATCGCCAGCAATCCTCACGATTCCAGCGGCAGCACCTGCTCCACCGCCACCTCTGTGCTCACCCTCGCCTCAGTGAGAGAGGACGACACAGTAGAGGAGGTCATTGAGTCCCTCAAACGGATGGAACTTGCCACTTTGCCGAGGGAACAGGCAGCGCCTCCTTCTACTAGGACCTAACCAGAAGCTGTCCTGGACACGAAAGCCTTGGACCAATGGGAAAGAACTACCTGTCTGGCATCCGCCAAATTTTATTGATTTTTAACTTTGTGAATTTCTCACATTCCAAAAGAATTTCTTTTGCGTTTGCGTTACAAAGCAATTTTTATTCCTCCGAAGTGGACCAGCAGGAGCTAGCGCAAGGCAGCTTTTTGCTGTCTGCTTTCTGCTGTGTCTCCATAACATAAAATGGAGGGAGAGTACACAACCAAGTGGACGACGTTCGCGGAGATACGCAGTGAAGTTAAGCGGCGCGGCATCAAGCAGCCAGCGAACCCGACCAAGGCTGCCCTCATCGAGCTGCTGGCAGCCGACGACGCCCGAAACCCAACGAGGCCAGCACCACCTACCGGTGGTGCCGACAGTGCCCTGGCACCCTCTGTCCATGTCCGAGTGCCGCGTCGAAAAGTACTGACTACCACCCACTTAAGTGGCACACACTCCTTATCGCGGTATGATGGCACAGTCCGCCTCTGCAGGGACGACTGAAGGGGAGAAGAAAGCCGAGGAGCCGAAGAGGAAGCCCAGCAGGCCGAGGAAGAAGGAAGTGCCCAAGAGTGTGACTGCAGTCACGCCAGTTGCGGCTGCGGACGGGAAGGATCGGGCGAATGGTGCGAATGATCGTTCTCATCAAAAACAGCAGGAGGAGGAGGAAGAGGCGCGAGAAGAACCAAGTGGAAAGTACGATGGAGAAGGAAAGTACGATGAACTTCTCAAAGAGTGTCGGCTACATTCACACAAGTTGTAGTGCTGATGTCCAATTCAGTGTTTCTACGATACGCGCAGTTGTCGGTGATCAACTGCCGCAGGGACAGGAGAGCATCATTCTGCAAAAGTTGATTGCATACGTGGAAGATAACATCAGGCAGCCGCTGGAGACCAAGTACCAGATGACCTGTGACCTTTTCCTGAGTGATGGAGACAATAGAGAGAGCAGCACGAACACGACCGAGTGGGATACCAAAGTGCGACCGTACCTGCAGGAGATCCTCCTGCGGACTAAGGAGGCTGATGGAAGGCGTATCGGATTCTACGGTGAACGTGGAGCGGGGAAATCGACGGTCATCAACGCCATTCTCGGCAAGAAATTACTTCCGACGAAGGAGTCCGTCACGTGCACGGCTGCGATATCCGAGATCTCAGCATGGGACAAGCCTTTCTACCACGCCCACATCTTCTTCGTGTCGCAGGAGGATTGGGATTCCGAAGTGGCGATAGCGAAAGACTTGATGGCCATCGAGAAAGACACCACAGAGGAAAAGGATGAGCGGCTTCAGGCCTTCCTGGAGAAGATACATGCCATGTGCAAGCAAACCGACAGGTGGGAACTAGAACCGCACCAAAAGGCGCTGATAAACTCAGGATCCACCAGCCTGATGGCTCCGAGCGCGGAGGAATTGTCCAAGAGTCTTCATCCCTACATCTCCGCGCAGGGCAATCTGTGGCCGCTAGTGGAGCGCATCTATATCCGTGGGCCCTTCATTGCCCTGCGCGGTCTCAATGTATCGCTGTTGGACATCCCAGGAGTAGACGACGGTTTCGGTTCCATGGCTCGCCGCTCTGCCGAGGCAGTGGACTTGTGCGACTCAGTCTTCTACATGCCTCCGCTGAGTACCTCACGTTCTCCCAAGACGAGGGATGCTCTCGCGCAGCTTGCTCTGATACCTCACGTCGGAGTCGTGGTGAGCAAGCTGCACACATTGCTCAAGGATGAGCCTCAGCTAAATCCTGCCACCGCGGGCGAGTTCATGAAGAAGGAGATCTTCAGCAATCGTCAACAGAGCCTCATTGACCCCAGCGCAATCACCGTGTACTGTGTGGAGAGCAAGAAGCCGCGAGGAAACGAAGCTGACAACCTGAAGCAGTTCATCGATAAGGAGCTTAAGGAGCGAACAACGAGAGATGTGGCCGCTCATGCCGTGCAGCTGCAGAACGATCTCAACAATCTCCTGACGCTGTTTAGGGAGGCCGTGCTTCAGCCAGTTAGTGATACCAAGACCGCCATGGAAGTCCTTCGTGAGGCCAAGCGCAAGCTAGAGAACCACATAGGAGGATCGAAATCTCCCAAGGGCACCTCGAGCAAGCTGTTGCTAAAGTTTGACTTCAAGGGGGAGGTGCAAGCGATCAAGCAACTCAAGTGGAATACACTCCGACTCCGAATCAGGCGGGGATTCTTGCACGCTGTCCATCGGGACGCTCTTGCGAAGCTGACCTGGACAGACATTCATCCTGCCTGCGTAAAGCCAAAGCTTGCCGACATCTTCAGCAAATTCCAGGAGCTAGTGGGCGTGGAGACTCACATTCTTGAAGGCTGGCAACAAACGCTGGATTTAGAGATGACAAAGTTGCTGAGGTCGTTGCAGGTATTGTGCCTTCTTCAGTTTGCTTGCTCGTTGCACTAACCTCTTGTTGTTATCCATGTAGGGAGAGCTTAGCAGTAGTATCACTCGCTGCCAGGAGGAAGAGGCGAACAGGCTGTGGAACGCAGTGAAGGACTGGCGAGGACCGGGATTGAAGGAACGATACTTGGAGTTCCTTGAGACCGAGTTGCCAAGCTCGCTTGTCTCCAGCTGGAAGACAGCGGAAGCCGAAGTGCGCAAGTGGTACCGCCAAGTACCGGCGGAGCTGCACAAAGTGATCTGCCAGCTCGCAGAGAGGCTCAACATGGTACTCGAGCCGCTGTGTACCAGGAGCCAATCCATCAGCCAAGACAAGCGGCAGTTCTTCGAGAAAGTACTTCGACCGATCAACATTCTTCAGCTGCCCTCTCCAGCCGAGCCTCCAGCTGCCACTCAACAACAGAATGAAGCAGTTCCATCGAACGGCGAAGAGCTCACGCTCGACACCATTCACACTATTGACGAGACTCTCACACCCATCCAGCGCACCTCGCTGCGCAAGATTCAGGAGCTTCATTTCGGAACTATCTACGTCCTGTCCAACCCAAGCTTCCAGCACAACATGTACAAAATCGGGCGCACCTCTCGCCCTGTTCAACGTCGGATCAAAGAGCTGCGCACCACAGGAGTCCCACAGCAATTCGAGATCAAGCACACGTGGGATACGCCAAACGATAAGGTTTTCGAGAACTTGATGCACCATCTCTTCAGCTCGGTGCGGGTGACGAAGGAGCGTGAGTTCTTCCAGAGCGATCTGAATCTGATCATCAAGGTGGGCAACGAACTGAACCGCATCCTCCGAGAGCTACGCACAAAGTGACCAGAGCTGCAATAAATAGAGTTTTACTTGGGTCAAAGCCGAGCCTGTGGAGTACTCATGCCAGTGCTCGGGAATCAGAGGCTGTGGTAGGCCTTGTTGAGGACCGTATTCCACCGTTTGAATATGAGGGCGCCAAGCTTTTGTCGCGCGCTCTCGTCGCCTGCGTCAGCGGCTCGGAGCAGATCGTCCATATTTTGCTCTTCCGTTACCATGGTATCCATAGTTTGCCCATCGCCCGCACTCTTCTGCTGTACAACTGCCTCAAACAGTTCCTCCAATCTGTTTCGGCAAGCAACATGGCCCAGTCAAAACGCTATAGAATGAATAGAGATGGGTGAGCGGGTACGTACTTCTTTCGTGCATACTCGTCGCCAAACTTAGCTGCTTTCTTATACAACTGCTTCGCCGACTCGATGTTCTTCAAGACCGCTCGACCTTCGTAGAGGAAGTCGGCGAGAGGTCGGAATGCCTTGTGATATTCCGCCTCCGCGGCTTGGGCGTACCTGGCCACGCAATGTTAGTCGAATGTTGCGTGATCCCAACAAGAAGGTTCTACGACGGAAGTACCTAAAGTAGGCCAAGAGATCGTTACGTTCTACAAGAACGCCCTCATCGTGAAGCTTGGCCTCGGCATAGAGCGCCTGAACTTGCCCTCGCGCTGACGCACGCGAAAACCACTTGAGAGCCTTTCGGCCATTCTTCTCCACTCCCATACCCCGTGCATACATTTTGCCGACCTGCATCGGACACAGGCAGGTGAATATTGAACATACTAGACATGGCAACAGTGAAGTACCTTATAAGCAGCTTCTGCATCATTGGCGTGCGCGGCCCGATTGAAGAACTTGAAGGCCTTCCTGTAGTCCCGTCCAATCTCGTTGCCATTGTAGAAACTATTTCATATGAAAATATTAGAGAAGGAGATATCGACGAAACCAAAAGGGAACATCGGTACGTACAGAAGCCCGAGTCTATACATGGCTCCAACACAGCCCGCTTTGATGGCCCGCTTGTACCAGTATACGCCCTTTTCCAGGCTGCGCTCCACCCCTTCCCCAGCAATGAAGTGCTGGCCCATATCGCACATCGCCTCCTTGTGGCCTTGCTGGGCTGCCCGTAACATCCAGTAGGCAGTCAACTTAGGGTCCTGTGTCATCAGCCGATTAGAGAACCGAACTAAGTTTAACTCAGGAATGGGAACGCACCACTGGAGTATTGCGGGCGTAGGCAGCGCCGAGGTAGTACTGAGCCCACGCATTGCCCTGCTCGGCGTACTCAGTCAAAATGGGTATTGCTGTAGCGCCATCATCTACGATATCCATCATAGTCTCAGGAACTTCGTCATAACCCTTTTCTTCCGCCAGTAGCAGCCATCGGATGGCCTCTCGCACGCTTCGTGTAACCCCTGCACAATTACAATTGTTAGCAAAAGTAGGCGCAGAATGGCCCAATACCACTGCGTACCAAGTTCAGAGTTATACATCACACCGATGTTGAACGCACAAACAGGATCGCCCTGCTCTGCGCCCAAAGAGTACCAGTGGAAGGCTTTGCGGTAGTCTCGTTCCGTGTGCTCTCCAAAGAAATAGAGAGAACCGAGGTGAAACTGCGCCTTTAGATTACCGCTCTTGCCGGCCTACCGAAAGAAAGTGAATATGATAAGAAATACGAGAGAAGAAACCTACCTCAGTAAGGAGAGTAATAGCCTTGTTGACATCTGTTTGTATACCGTCACCTTTGAGGTACATAACCCCAAGATTTGCCTGAGCTGGCACATTCCCTTGATCCGCAGCGCGGGTGTACCACTCTCGTGCCTTCTCCATGTCTTTCGCAGTGCCCTGTTCACCCAACTCGAAATCAGGATCCTGCATTTCTTGATGCGAGAACTTGTAAATCCATACCTGACCACGGGCATAACAGCATCCGAGATTGCACTGAGCCTCTCCACTGCCAGCTTCGGCAGCCCGCATATACCTGCAAAGGCGTTAGATTATACCATGCGCTTCATAATGTAATAAAAAGGTGTACCATTCAAATGCCTTTTGTGGGTTTTGCTCTACACCCCAGCCCTTGCTATACGCCTTACCAACGGCGAACATGCCGTGGCAGTACGACTGCTCGGCCGCCTTGGTGTACCACTGGAAAGCCTTATCGTAGTTGCGCTCCACGCCACAGCCATATCGGTAGCACCAGCCAACATTGTACTGTAATGGGAGATACAGCGTCAATCAGAAGAAATGCATGCAAATGAGTGATCTGATTTTGCGCACTTGGGCTGGAGCGTAGTTATGCTCTGCAGCTTTCATGAACCAAAAGAAGGCCAGTTCTGGGTTCTTATCTGTGCCCTTGCCGTGTTTGAGACACACAGCGTATCGGTAGCATGCTTCAATATGGCCCACTTCCGCAGCCCGCCGATAACACTCGAATGCCTGCTGCACGTCGACTTCACAATCTTCGCCTTTCTCAAAATTAATCCCTCTTTGGTAGAGTTCGTCAGCCTCCGCCAAGCTTAGCGTGGCACTCGTCCCCTAAAGATCACCCGTGCGCATCATCTACTCAGATGGCAGAACGTACAGAAGCAAGACGAAAAGGTAAACATACATTTGTGGTGGTCGTGGTAGCTTCCCCTTCCGTAGCTGACGTTTGGACTTGGTTCTCCTCGGGCTGATCCGTGCTGACTTGCTCACCTTCCGCTTCGCTGGTGGGTGTCGTGGCCGTGACATGAATGCCGTTAGCGCTGCCGGTCAGCTGCACTTCCTTCTCTCCGCTGCCGGTGCCCACCCGCGCCTCCTTGAGGCCGCGTAGAAGCGCGAGCCAGCCGTCCTCTTCCTCAAGCTCCGCCGCCGTCACCTTCGTTCCACATTCGCTGCACTCCACGCAACGGTGACCTTAACGCCAACCCATGCACGCATGAGTTTTTGAAGATAAATATTTTCTATATATTTAATTTAATTTTGCAGTCACCAATAATAATTAACCTCGTGTCGCTTCTTTTAAGAAAGGCCGCGTTCTTTGTTAAAAAGCAATAAATATAAATTAATTGAACAAGGTTTAGAAAACGTCTGAACAACGTGAAATAAATGGGTGAAAGACTTGAAATATTTAAATATTTATTTTTCTCAAACATAAAGAGGATGATGGAATGAAATTGAATGGAAAACAGAAATCGTAAACGGGCACGTGTACCTTCACCACCACCAGCGCATATGGTATTGGCAGGACGTAGAGTGGAGGAGGCACACGAGAGGCAGAATAGATGGGCACAGGGCAGAAGGAGGCCATCGTCGGTGGCCTGCAAGCATTTCCCGCACAAGCTCACCTCCCTCGTCCGCTTCATCGATCGGATATGATATTTATATCCAACAAACTGTGACCTCCAAGGAAGGAAGATTTATGGGGGAATCCACGAAAATAAATTGATTGGAATTATTTATGTCCTTCCAGGTTGCAAGGTTGAAAAATAAAATGATCAATAGAAAAAAGTTCCTTTTCTGAATTCAGCCCCGATCGATTAGTAAGGAATTTCTCGGATTATTTCTTTTGTATGATCGGTTATTACCGACCAATCATTTTCGAGCATTTGTTCCAAGAATTTGTATTCATACTTGGAATTTTTCCAGCGAGATCAGAAGGCGGTGGAGAGGTCTGTCTCGTAGCCCGCAAGCTCCTTAGGGGATAGCTTGTCAATCCAAGGGTGTGGACAGGGTCGGGCAAAGCTGGCCGATTGTGTCTTCTGGTAATGCGCTGTAGAGCAGAGTGGAATGAGAGTTATGTCGCCAACTCATTGCGCCTGATGAGCGGGAATGCCTACCAATGATGTCGTGGATGGTTGGTGCGGAGACTGAGCCCAACACAAGGTTGTTGCCTTGCTTTATTACCTTAAGCTGCATACGACCCTTCTCCCCGACGAACGCCAGTACGTAGAACCCTGTGCGGTGTTATCACGCAGTGATTAGACAAGTGGCGCGCAAGCTCGATGCAACGAGGGGCGTGCCTGGCTCGGAACTGAATCGCGCAAGATAAGTGCCGATGGGTTGGTCCACTAATTTGTCATTAGTTTCCTCTCTTGAAATCGCCCCATGGAACCAGGGCTGCGTGCAGATGTGCTCCACCTTTGCCCTCTTCATCAGCATCATAAATGAGCTTCACAAGCACAGACTACCGAATACCTTATCAAGGAAAGACTTCTCTTTCTCTCCCGTTTTGAAAGAGCCAAACCAAGACGTGAGATCGATCAACTTTTCTATTGACACTGTACCTCGGTGGGCGTCTGAAATGAGTAGCAAAGATCTCATGAGGATTTACATGTTTAAAGTTAGGAGTCTCTCGTACCCAATAAGGCCAGCACGATTTGAAGACGTGGATCATTCTCAGTGGTTTTGAGATAGGCCGCCAAACCGGAAGTGAACTTGGAGACCGGGCAGTAGTACTGAATGAAAAGGTATTGAGTAAAGAATACAGAAAGCTGGAAGGTGACGAACTTACCTCGAAGGAAAAGACACTAGCCCACACTTCTCTAGCACCTTCATCAGGCATAAGAATGGCATACAGTTCATCGACTATCTTTTGGAAGGTGGGTCTGGCCTTGGGATCGTCGGCCCAGCACGCTAGAAATTAGTAAGTACGGATTTAGATTGAAAAAGGCCAGCTTAGCCAAAGGTAGGCTACCTTGCATTAGGTCACGTAATCGTGCTGGACATGCGGCTGGAATGGTAGGCCGCACGCCAGAGCAAACTGCATCGCGGATCTCCTGGCCTGTCATGCTTTCATCGTATGGCGAGTCTCGAGTGTATAGCTCATATAACACTGGATAAGAGGACATTGGAGATATGTTTTCAGATCATCGATGAAAGAATACGCGTACCGATAGAGAACGAATAGACATCCGTTTTTTCGTTGTATTCTTCCTCTCTGAACACTTCCGGTGCGATTGTGTAGGGCGTTCCTGATACGCACAGAAGAAAAGAAGGATCAGCACAACGAAGCGCTTTACACCGCAATGGGCGTCCTTACCCTTCAGCCCGTAGTGCCCTGAGGCTCCGGCCACATTACGTTTGACATGAGTAAGACCAAAATCGCAGATCTTGACGTTGTAATTGTGATCCACTAACACGTTGGAACTCTGAAGAGGAATGTTGTGAGCATAGCAAGACACACGGGAAGGTAACCACCGAGCAGGCTACCTTCAAATCTCGATGAATAAAGATTGGCTTGGTGTTGTGTAACCTGTGAGATCTCCACCAGTGAGCCCAAAATATCAGGTGTTGCACCACAGCGAGCCTTACCATGTCATGGCGATTGCAATGTCGCATGCCATCTTCATCCGTTGGAAGAAGCTTAGTTCGATGCTCCTGTCTTTGAGTAAATGTTCAAGATCGCCGCCTGAGATCAACTCAGTGACCAGCTGCAGGACAACTTAGTGTTGAGTTTCTTGAAGGAGAGGAAGCCAGTTATGTACCATCAAATTGTCGCCCGTTGTAGAAGCGCCCATGAATTGAACCACTACAACAAAGAGAAGCATTGAGCAATGCATTCCCAACGCTGAATCAGTGCGGGTGGACGTTACCTTTGGGATGTCGTAGCTGCTTCATGATGGCGACCTCCTGTCTGAAGTTGGCCAACTCAGCCTGTGTCAAATCGCTTGCACTGTGATGAAGCTTCTTCACGGCTACATCCTGCTGGTGCAGCTTCCCCTTCAGCACCACTCCTGCACACATCATCGCAGAAAAGTCAGCGCAGTCATCTCACAGAGAAGAACACTGGCACCACTGCCTCCCGAGGTGATGAGAAGCCACGTTGTACCCTGCGCGCCTTTGCCCAGCTCGCCGATGATGGTCAAAGCAGAAAGGTCCACTTCGCAAGAGGCCAGCTCCTCTTCAGTGAATATGTGCTCCTGCAATTGAATTAATTTCAACACGAAAAGTGTTATATTAAAATAATTTTGGATCATCTTTTTTTTGTTCTAATAAAATTGCAAACTGAATAGTAAAGAAATGATTTAAAATATAAAAAGAACGCCAATAAATGGTGGGTGACGAAACCGAGAGTTTGGGTTCGTTGAGGTTGAAGATGTCCCCCGGCAGGACCACCTTGGTCTCCACCGGCTGCAGTGCCTCCTTCTTGAAGTTACGGATGGCGGCAAGCATGTTTGCTGCTGCCGTGTGTGTTTACCGCGTGTACAGTTTGCTTTTCCACTTTGTTCAGCGCAAGCTTGAGCAATGTTTGGAGAATACTTTAAATTCTTTAACTTTTGCAGAGAATGGTAAGAAGGAGAATGAGCAGTTAGGAGGTCTTTTTGAAGAAGCTAGTGATGCTCTGCATCCCTCGCTTATCCACCTTCTCCAGCCTGCAAGAACCAAAGACCCAACGTATGGGCACATGAATAAGCATGGATGGTTGAATCCCAGAGTAGAGAGGAGGATGGGAAAGACGTACTTTCTCTGCGCAAGTGACTTTTGGGGCGTCTTCTTTGCTTCGGTCGCCTGAGCCGGACCACCAGCATATGCGTACTTACTAATTTCATCCTCTTCAAACTCGTACTCTTCGCCTCCGTACGCCTTCTCTGCAGCTGTGGACAGAGCATTGAGTGATTTCATATTCACATTCACGAGATTGGAATGTGTGGTAAGGATACCTGATCGGCCAGTGTTCTGAGTTTGAACGGCCTTGTTCTCGCTGTGAACAAGCTGCATGCTGGATTTGTGTTAGCATACAAAGCTATGAGCATGTGGGAAAACACCAGTTAAGGTACTTCAACGACTCGCAGAGTTTAGCTTGCCAAGCTTCCTTGATGTAGTCCGACAACAAGCCAACAGCAGCCTTGAAGAGATCGGCTATACTGATCGGGATTAGTCTCCACACTCAAGAGGGCGGTAGTCACAAGAATGTACCATCAGTGAGCGGTCCAGACCGATAATTGCCAGCCCTGGCGCCTCCGCGCAGACTATTTGCAAGATCAGGAGAGGAAGAAATATGATTTTTCAACTTGTGGACCTTCGCTCGAAGCCACTTCACCACCTTGTCATCGTTTAGTCGGTAGTAGGATCGCCCACCTTGCTCTGAGCCACACAATACACGTGTTATCCCTGTACAAAGGAAGATCAAGGCAGGTGCAGTGCATCGAAAGGGCTTACCTTTAACGTCGCATATCAGGTTGAGATGAAGCGCAGGCCACTCCAAAAAGCTGTGATAGCCTGGATAGGATTCATCCTCAGTCAAGATCTGATCAAGTTCGCAGAAGTATCCTGCGTTGTCGGCACTCTGAGTAGTGTTAGCCGATGAATGTAAGTTACTGGTGTCATTGCCCATGCTTGCACGGCACGTGAAACGTACGGCCTTGCGATTCTTCTCTAGCAGAGGAAGCAGTAGGAAGAGAGGATCCACTTCAGTGGACACAAAAAGACTCCCGTCTGTGCCAAAGACCGCGCAGTGTTAAGCTCTATCTTGTGATCATTGCACATTGTGCACCTAGCGCTGAAATGAATACCTCGAATGACCGACTCATCTCGGAACCATGTCCGATATCGCTCGGTCATCTTCTGCACTTCGAGCACCTGGCCTGGCCGCACCATGTACCTCGCGATTGCACCTGCCCCAGTTCACCATTCCACCACACAGTGAACAAATATATTTTTATCACAAAATAAAAATAAATATTTATCCAACTATAAGAAATAGACTATGATAAATATGAGAATAATAGATTTTTTAAAGTTTAAATCTTATCGAATCTGATTTTACCCGTGCGTGGGTGCGGCAGGGATACGACTTTGAGGTCTCCCTCTTCTGCGCACGAAAAAAGTCAACGTCAGTATTGCCAGCTATCAACTGTTCCCATCCATTCCCTAGCGAAGCACGCACGTTTGGGAAGTATGAAGATCCGTTCTGTCTGCTTCATCTTCTTCTTGTATGGATTTGTTTTTTTTTTTTGCGTTTTTCTTTTCTTTTCTAGAAGAATTTTAGAAGGAAATGATTTATTTTCCTCAAAGAGATCGAGAAGAGAACCTAGCACAGAGATCTCTTTTCAGAACTGTTGCTTTCCGGTGACGATATTGTACCACATTCGAAAGTCGCCCATCTGTGTTACCATAAATTACGACACATCTCCAGAGATGAGCGATTTTGCGCCGGAAATGTTGAGATGCACGCGTGAATGGGGCATATGGCGAGCACGTACGAGTGAGTAGAAAGGATACTTGAACGTGGCAGGCTTATTTTTCTCAATGAAGAAATGACCCACCTTTAAAATGGGTGTAAAAAACATTAGAAGGAAAAAACACAAAATATAAATAACTGCCAAAGAAAAAGGATAGATTTAGATTTCTGTAAGAAGAAAAAGAAATATTTTTTAAAAAGGAAGGATTACCCAAGCGAAGCCGTAGCCGCAGACCAAGGGGAGGAAGAGGAGCTTGTAGTGGCCCAGCACGAGGAGGACAATGAGGGTGAGCATGGCGAGGGTCGTGCCGATGAAGTGCAGGCGCCGGTTGGTGCGGTTGGAGTGCTCCTGCATGTAGAAGGGGAAGAAGTCGTTGAAGCTCTTGAAATCCTTGTTCGAGGAGATCACGCCCCTGGGGCGTCTGCCCACCGTGCCTGTCGTGGTGCTCATCTTCTGCAGTTGCAAAGACTAAGTCAATTTGTGTCGACCTATTAATATCTGCGGTGAGCCTTTTTTGTCGACCACTTTGACGCTGTAGGAGAAGAAAGGGAACTGATCCAGCAGCAAGACGGCACCACATATGTGGGTAGGCAAATGATAGATGTAGGAGTTCAAGGGAAGGAACTGGTCTCACGCGCAAGTATCCAAGAAAAAGCAGGGCGTATTTAATTGAACCTGGACATGTGCATGTCAAGCTGTACAGAGGAAGTGAGTATTAGTTAACAGTGAGAGGCATATCCCTTAGATTCGGCTCAGTAAAAGGCAGCACAGGAGGGTGCGTGTCGTTGAGGGATATCGAGAAGTTCGTGCTCACGACAACATAGCCCGGCTGGAAACTAAGGGTTGTGGCCGAAAGGGAGAGACTCTTCGAGGAGATGTAAGCAAGAGGAATTCCCTGCAATCGATGTTTATCAGATCACTGTTTGGTGACACTTCCTTAGTGTCTTGGTAAAAAAAGGCGCACCTGTTTGCCGTAGACGTTGAGAATGGGCAGAAAGATATCGGACACTACGAACTCAGCAAGCGTCTGCAACAGAGAAACGTCGAAACTGCCAATATCCGAGGACTGCGCGGAACAGCAATGTTAAACAACATTACCTAAACGAAAAAGCGAGCTACCCACCAGAAGACTGAGGCCGACAACGAATGATGTAAAGTTCGCCGTCAAGTTACCACGTGTGATGGCAGCCTAAGCAGGACAACGTGAGAACAGCTCAATTTGAAGTCTGGGGAGACATGCGTACAGTGAAAGCGATCGCTACGTTGGTTCCAAGCGTGAATGCAGGAATTTGGGTACCATTCACAAGCACATAGCATGTGGTATTGAATGTCATGGTCTCACCGAGGTCTGGAAAAAAGACCAGTGAGTAGGGGACTAGCGTGTCAGCGAAGAAAGGAGTTCTACCGGTGGCATTAACCGTTGTGATAGGGATAGAGCTGGCCTGAATCTCGAATTTCATTGCTGCGTTTGGAAACTTAAAATAGCTATGAAGAATCACGTGTTAGGGATGCACTCCATTCAGTTAGGAGGAACATACAGATTAGGGAGAAAGAACTGCCAATAGTTCGTGTTTAGCTGAACAGGGAAGTTAGGTGGGATGGAGTGCTGATCCAAGGTCAGTTCAATTTTTCCTGCGACCACGACGATACCATCAGTAGAAAGGAGGAAAACATGAACTCGAATAACGCACCAGCGGCGTAGTAGGCACAGCCCAATGAAGTGATCAAGCTTTCATGAACTAAGAGCTGAAGGTTCCTAGTGTACAGTTGTTCCAGATCTACAGCAATCACATCAGTAAGATCAGCTCCTGCACAACGGTGGTGCGGCGTTTGTACCTGGGATCATCTCGCTTGCTGGAAATGGGCATGGAGTATTTCCGCCTAACCAATAAAAGCGACCTGGGCGCAGCGTCTTCAATGATTGACTAACCTTTACGCTGCAATGCGAGAATCGTACCCACATGGTCAGTCACGGCTCCATAAGAAGCGACATAGGGATTCACGGGCTCCAGAACTAGACCATAGTTGATGCCGACGATACTGTTCACTGGCATCTTTACTGGAAAAGTTGAAAAGTATCTGATTGTGTGTCAGATTTGATATCAAAGCTGCAGAGTGAAGATAGGTTCTTGTGTACTGATCATTAATACTTGAAATCGCGTTTTTCACTCCTTCTTCGATTGCTGAGATAAATGCATCCTTGATCTTCCCCTTGAAGATATCTACGAATACACCGTAGAACCAACTGATCACAGTATACGATTGCGATCAGTAAGCCGTAATGAAGCTGTGGATACATGAACGTACGAAGCTCCGCCGTGTACTGATATGTCAAAGTTCTCCACATAAATGCCGATCGCTCCAGTATACACCTGCGGCTCGCCATTCTTGTTCAGGAAAACCAAATCGATGTCCATCTGGTAAAGGAGTCAGGCCTGTTTTTGTCAGTAGCTCAGTTGTGCAGCGCGTACGTTAAGGGCCACGTCTACACTGGCGCTGCCAGAACCTGAGATGAAGAGAGCTGAATAGTGCCAATCGGCGTCAACGCGAAAGCTCATGTCCGACCTGGTCGACAGGTCAAGTGAAGGTGAGATCACCCAGCTGTGCATCGAATAGAAGAAACGCACATATGGACTCGAACAACGCCAGATAGGGCTGCTGGGTCTGGTACGACCTGAGTGGACAGAGGACCGAAGGCCCACCTCCAGATGTGCAGGTTGTATAATCTGGCCGAAGTGATCTGTGTTAGACAGAAGGGAACTCCTCTCACTGAGCAACTTTGGGGCGTACTTGTAGTCGATGTCGATGCCAATAGGCGTGCCGATGCTGCCTGACTGTAGCCCGACATCAGACAACAAGCGGTCAGAAATAAATAAAAGCGAAAGCGACCGGGAAAGAGCGAAAAACGACGTTAACTACATAGCGATGACAAGGAAGCACGAAGAAGAGAAAGAGGAAGAAGAATAAAGATGAAGGGAGGGAGGGTGTACCAGCTCACCGATGCTGATCTGACGAATGGCGTTCTCCACGATGGGGCGAAGATCTTGGGCTGCCTGGGCGAACCCCGTGCCGCTAAAAAGAGAACGTAAGCCGGGCCACGGGTAGTCGAAGAGGACCTTTTCGGGGAGAGGCATCTTCTCCCAGAAAGAGGGGATGGTGAGGTCTTCAAGATCACGCGTGTCGCTCTTGATGTTTATGCGTCCTCCAGGCGATGCCCTGGCCCAGCAACACATTATCATCATCAAAGTTACCCAGAGAAGACCCACGCGCAGTGGTCCTTGTCTCCTCATCTTCCTCCTTTGCTGGGAAGCTGAGATTTTGTGAGGTTTGGTAATTTGCTTCGATTCATTTCAATGGTTCTCAACTCTTTCTCAAATATTTCCCAAACATTTGGGAAAGAGACTTTGAATTTTGTACATTGCTATGCTACCCCTGTTGTCTCACTGTGATCGTCGTTATCTCTAGAGGGATTGGGATATGTGGCCATCCGACGGTCGGCCATGTAGCACATGGAGTTGAAGTAGCAGTGAGTTCACGCTCTGCACTTTGACTATGCGTGCATGTTGTACGTGGAGTCATCGTGCCGGAGATACTGTCTTTTCCATACTTGGTTTGAGGATATCATTCTCGAAAAACCTGAGGCGCGTGGGTGAGTATTGCTCCGCTTCACACACGCTGGAGGCGTGACCCGGCCGACGGTCGCACGGTGGACCACGGTGACCTCGACGGCAGGGACTCGCGGCAGCAGCAAGGGGGAAACAGGGACACTCGCTGCCGAGCGCTCTGGGTCATACCACCGTTCTCTGTTGAGGCAGAGAGGTGAAGATAGATTTTGTTTTTCATCTCCAGCTGAAGCTCTTCCCAAATCTTGTGGATCCATTTTCTTCTCCAAGAAGATGACTTCGATGTTGGCATCTTTTCCCACCACACCCCGCTCGAAACAACTGGAGACCAGTCGTGGCAGAAGTAAGCCAGCCCCTTCCACCTTTCCACATGTCGATGCCGTTTTCATCGATCGAGAGAGATTGCTCACTTCATCTTTTTTTTTGTGGGTGTGTGTGCTCAGTAATCAAGGATGGTTGGATGGAGAAGCGGGGAGCGGTCGTGAAGCGGTGGTACGTTGTCCCCTTGTTGCTTGCCGGTTCTATACCTATGTTTGGTTGTGGTGTGCTGGCACCATCCAACCTCAGCGGTGAGTCAGAACTGATGATGGTGACGATGAATAGGCGACGACGGTACTTTGCTCTGTGTGGCGACAAGCGGGAGCTACGTTACTACGACGGAGAGCGGCTGCGGGGCATCATATACTTGAGTACGTCAGCTGAACGGCTGCTTCATCAGATCTTGTTCGAGAAGGCGCTCGTGCGCTGATTGTACTGATGATCGATCCAATGTACCACAGATCAGGTCCAGGCTGTATCAAAGTCCAAGCAGCCGTGGTCAAAGTCACTTGACCACTGCTACTCCTTTGAACTACACACGCCCAAGCGGGTGTACTACATTAGCTGCGACAGCGAGGAGGAGCTGCTGTCATGGATGAAGGAGATCCGGACACTGCTCACCACCCCGAGAGAGAACAATAATCCGCCAGTGCTTAGGTCGGCGAAGTCGGCCCCACATGACGCACAAGACAGGCGCCCAACTCGGTCAGCCAGCATAGGGGAAGCCGAAAGCGCCGAGGACGATCTCAGCAGTCATGGAAGTGGGGCGAAGATCATGGCCACGCGAATGAGCAATAACAAGATGAACGCCAAAATCGAGAAATCAGAACAAGAAGATGAAAGCGAATCAGAAGGTGAAGATGAGCCGGATATCCGACCCGAACAACCAGCTGTACAAACGGTTAGAGAGAAGAAGGAGAGTATGCAATGGCGACCACATGTTCCCCCTATACCCCTTTCAAGTATATCAGGTTCTCCTCTACTCTCTCTGTGAGGTCTGGTGCTCCGTGTTGAAACTCACTTTGATTCGTGTTGAGCAGAGTCTACACCATACCGACTTCCTGCGGTTAAGGCTATCGTCTCGGATGTACTGAAGGAATGTCAGGTGCAGCTGGAGGAAGAAAAAAAGATGTTGCACGAGAAGGGACCCTCAGTTAGCAAGGACGAGCTGCTGGTGCTCATCAGACGACTCAAGGTTCTTACAGAGGAATTGACCGTCGTTTCAACCCCGCGAGCCCAGAGGATATCCTCGCTTTGTGATTCAAGTGATCGCCAGCCCGCCATTGTGCGGCTGAACAATACCATGTAAATACCCTTACTCATCAGTGAATGCTATTCTGATTGCGGCGGATACTCATAACGCAACAGTCAACGCTTCCTTTCTGACTGAATCAAATCAGATTTACACTTGATAGCATGCAGCCATTTGAAGCAGGATGACCAGGTTGGATTCCTGAGAGGATCTCATTCAAACGCTCCAGCTCGCTGATGTTGAGCATCTTCCATACTTCGGTGGAGAGCCAGCGATGCCCGAGCTTTCTTGCTATTCTTCTGCGCTGCTTCGCCGTAACGGTGACAGACCTCATATCCACCAGAGCCAGTAAGGACAGCTTGCTGAGCTCTGCAAGCGCGAACTCCTTGTCACCAACTCGGCGGAGCTCATCGGAGAGCCGCTTGGCCTGTTCCAAGTCATGGAAGTTGATAAAGGGAGCCTCCTTGAATGAAGGAGAAGATAGAAGCGGCACGTTGAGGAGGTAATGAGCCCGCAAGACGGAGACGTAGGATCGGATGAGATGATCGTGCATTCCTTGTCGGTTACGTTTGAGCTTCCTTCTTGAGTAGGTCTCTCGACAGAACTTGCGCACAAAGCACGCTGCTTCATCGCCTTGGAGCACGTGTCCGTGACTCAGATGCACGCGTACGCCGAAGTGGCAATAGGACTTACGCCTAGGGAAGAGGGGAATGAAGTCGTTGCTGTTCGTGAGTCGGAAGAAGGGGATATGTCCTGCCCTTCTCTGCAGTTCGTTCACAAAATGAATGTTGCCCACTTTGGGCTGACCGAAGGTGTACACCCCTGCAATCATACAGATCGGTTCGAACTGAGAATGACAGTGATCCATCAAGAATGGGTAATACCTTTGAGCCAAGGTATCGTGTCGCTGTGCTTGATAACGTGGTACCCAAAGCATAGACATGCCAATGCTCCTCCGAGCGAATGACCAGTCATGTATCTGCGCACAGGGTGTGCGGGGTCAGCATGGCCACCACTGTGAATAGGTTCAATCCCGCGCGGTACACTGGAAGATCAGGATGATGTCTGTGTGCCTCGTTGATGAAGGCTACCACATTGCTGAGTACCGATAGCATGGCTGTTCCGAATCCCCAGTGCACTAGCACTTCTGGATATTCAACGAAGGGTTCCATCTGCTGGTGAAAATTATGAGAGTTCAGCTTCTCTTTTCCATCATCTTCATAACGAATATACCTTTGACACGTGCACGTTGGTGGACCAGTTCGCTCTAGAACCGGTTCCTCGGAAGCAGATGATGACGCATTCCTTTCCGTACATTCCAAAGCCTTGAGTGTCGCTTACAGAATTGTTCCAGAACTCTATGAATTCCCACTCTTTGGGAGGATCACTCATCAACAGCGTCTTCTTAGATGCTACACTCCAACATACCCCATATGCGTAGCACTACATGTGTGATCTGTTGTGGAGTTCGGTAGGCCAGAGCAGAGACCGTAGCGAGCCATAGCGCATGAACAGGATTGTAGGATTGATGATCTGCAACAAGAACGAGTTCGAACATCAACATTCTCATCTTGATGCGTCTTCAAGCAGGATTGCAGGTACCTTCGGTCTCATAGGAATGAAAAGGAGGTAGCTCATCGGGAGTATACCTCACGCCGAACCATTCGACACCTTCGTCACTCCAACTCTCACTCTTATGTTCATGTTTCTTTTGGGGATCTTCGAATCCCTCCTCCACCGCTCGGCGTTCTCCTCTCTTCGTCGGATTGTACCCGGCGGTCACTTCGAGCTGCGCATGAATCGCTTGCAGTCCTTCGGCGGCCACGTCCACCACCGCCGCCGTTCGGCTGTGGTATCGGCGCCCGGTGAGGAACAGCACACGGTTCCAGAAGAAGAGCCGTAGCTTCCTCCAGTGGCTGAGTTGATTCCACTGGGACCCAGCTCCCCGATCAGAAACTTTCTGACTCTCTCCTCCACTCACTGTATGAGCGAGTGACCTGTGCCTCTCCTTCTTCACCCTCTCCCACATGTCCTTGGTGAATGCTGCCAGCGCTCTCTGATCCGACATTCGTCCGTAGAGGATGCAGTCGGCCAAGAGTTGACGCAAAGCACGGAAATCCTCCGAGCTCAGCACCTTCCCATCGGCGAGCCCCGCTCCATTCATTTCGGTGCCCTCGCGCAGTGCCTGACCGGTCGTCATCATCATCATCGTCATCGACACTATGCTCAGCAGCCCATACTCTTGACCAGCCGTGCTTGCTTCTCAGATGCCTGTCAGCAGAGGTGTCCTTGTCCGTTTCGCCAGCATATCACAGGATTTTAGGCGAGTGCCTCCCCTACTGCTGCCAGATGAGACGAGAACATGACGTCCGAGAGGGACCAGGCACGATTGGGGATTGGTCCTTGTCATGCACGCAGAACTGAAAGTGTACGCCCCAGGTGGTATGTCATACACCCCGCAGAGTCAGGCCTGCTTCATGGCGTTCGACAACTTTGGCATAACAGAAGACAAACTTGCGCATTTTAGAATTGTTTCGAAAACTATTTCAATTTCCCAAAAATTTCGCGTTGGAAAGTAAAAAAACAAATTACTTAAGGAAGCCAGGCGTGGTAGGCAGCGAAGAAGAGGCAAACAAACGAGCAACATGCAAGATCCGTCGGTGCTGCGTCCATCGGCGTGGGCGGTGCGCACACCCAAGAGCGTCGTGGCGGGGAAGGAGGAGTGGATCCGTCTTGGATTCGAGGACAAGGACCTGGCCCGACTGTACAACGCCAAGGACGTCCTAGACGAGGTGGCCTTCATGTACCAAACCGCTCTCGGAGTCTACGTACAGCGCTCTTCTTTTGCTTTTCTTTTTCTATGCCTTATATTTTCACCTTTTGATTATATGTTCACAAGGGATAATCCATAATTTTAAGTGATTATTTATTTTCCTCAATTAAGCAAGTGGCACACATTTTTCTAATTTTTTAATGTTTTTTAAAACATTTGCGACGAATTACTGCAGGACCGTGAAGTCTTTGCTACGCCTGGTATGTACTTTGTGCACTTTCTGCTTGAACGCGGGGCTCTCGGCCGCTCTCGGCCTTTGTCGCTGATGGCGCGATTGTTGATTGTGGGTATGTGTCTGTGCAGTGATGCCGCAGCTTGCTAAGAATGTGCGTACACTGAAGGACTTCGCCATGGTGCGCGGCTGGTTCGCCGTCACGCTCGGACCTAAGAAAGTGAGCGGCACGGAGAGTGCCACGCAGGAGAAGAAACCCACCATCGAAGCTGTGGTGAGTGAGAAGGTGACGACCACCAAAGACGTCACAGCCGAAGAGGACGAAGATGAGGACGGTATTGATGATGAAAATGTTGGCGAGTTTGCAGCGAGGATGATCGAGGAAGTCCAGACTGCCAAGCTGGAATTTGAGCAGTGGCGGCAGCAGGTACGACTAGGCCGAATGTGGAAGACCGTACACCTGCCACACATCAGTGATCACTGATTTATGGATTACTCGGTATAGGAGCAAGAGAAGTTTGACATGGAGCGAGAAGCTATGGTGCAGCAGAAAGAGTCCGAGCTGCAGCTAGCAAGAGCGCAGTGGGAACAGGAGCAACGAGAACGCGAAGCAAGCTTGCGCAAGGAGTGGGAGGCTGAGCTAGAGGCCCAAAAGAAGCGAATTCGAGAACTGCTTGATTCCAGCTCGACCCGGCTCACCGACGACGCAGCCAAGCAAGTACTTGCCGACGTCTCTTCCAAGATTTGAGTTTCTTCCTTCTTCAACCAAACTAAACAGTAAGTGTTTGTCTTGTGCATTTGCCACCGTCCTTGTTGGACCATACTTTGAATTCCAGTTAAATATTTCTTTGAAGGAGATTATTCCACTCGAAAGTTTCGTAATAGAAAGTGTATTTAAAACGCGTGATTCTTTACAGAAAAGAAAGGATTTTTGGTTTGTCTTTTTTCTTTTTTTTCAAAAAAATGGCTTCACGGAGAAGGAGAAAGAGGGACGAGGACGACTGGGAGCTTGAAGAGGAGGGCAGTAGTGCCGCGACCACCTTGAACACTACTCGCCGCAGTGCGCGTCTCCGGGGCACCAAACGTAAGGCCGCCGACGAGGATGAAGAAGAAGTGAAAGAAAAAGAAAAAGAAGAAGACCCTGTGCCACTCCGTCGGTCGAAGCGCACCCGCAAGTCCAGCAGACGGCAGAAGGCTGATGATGATGATGAACATGAAGACGACGGCGATGATCGTGAAGCGTCCACGTCTGTCAAGAAGAAGGCAGCAGCAGCGGAGGAGGACATGGAAGAGGAAGAAGAGAACTCAGTGAAAGAGGAGGCGAAGAAGAGGGCGCGTCCGGCACCGCTCCGGCGAACCAACAGCTACTCGGCCAACGACCTCAACGCGTCCTACCGCGACCTCTTTGGGCTGGGCAAGGCTCCCGTACCCCGAGTGCTGCCCTCACGAACCGACAGCCAAACTCGATTGAGCGTGGAGCCGGGGACCTCATCCGCTGTGTCGGCTTCTCAAGAGGAGACCAAGGCTGAAGAAGAGTCCTCTTCATCGTCAGAGAAGGTACGGGATGAACTGGCTTGATCGCTACATTCGATTGTGTTTTGAATGTTAACGTGGATTCTCTAATGGTGATGATGGTGATGATGGTCGATGCAGGACAATTGGGTACTGGTTCATCACCATCACTGGCCCTTGCGTCAGGTAGGAGTCGGCGGCTTCGTGCCCGTCAGTGACGTCGAGCCGTTCTACTCTGATGAGGCGATCCATGCGCCCGAAGTTGGAATAACAGAGACAGAAGCGCCTGATGAAGAGAAAGAGAATGAAGGAGACGAAGAACAGTTCGATGATGAAAAGAGAACGCTTCCTCTTCGTTACAAGCCTTCAGCAGACGGTTGGTGCTGGTTTGATGAGCTTCCTGCGGAGACGCTTCTTCACATCTTTTCTTATTTTGATGATGCCGGTACGTGTCAGAGTCAGCTCTTCTGTTCTAATCAGCTTGGTGCAACACGTGGCTGAGGGCCGGACTGATATCGCCTGCTCTTTGGAATCATTTTGGCAGTGACGATGGCGCGCGGGATGAGAGTGTGCCTCAGGTGGCGAGAGATCTTGAGTGATGAGTCCCTGTGGAAGCCATACGTACATCTGTCCAGTTAAGAAGATCACACATGAGTCTTGCTCTTACCATTTCATATGGCCGCTGCAGTATCTCCTTCCGGAGCCCTTGCTCATCAGGCCTTATCAAGTTCGATCGCGCTACTCTTGGAATGATGAGTACCAGCAGTTTGCGTACGTAAAAGGACTTTCAGCGCTTGCCACGTACATTCGTCGTCAATATCACCATCAGGCTTATGTTTTCTTCATGATATATACATCAGTGGCTATGCCGTCTGGTTCGTAAAAGACGAGCCCACTCTTCCTCGTATCCGCGATATCGAAGATGAGACCCCCTTCAAGGACTTCGATACTTCATCTTACTTGAGTGATGAGCGTATATCAGCTGATGAATATGAATTTGAAGAGTCTTTCGGCAGAGACCCCACAGCTGTGGCACCAATGACGACTGAAAGGTGTTATCGATTGCGTCGTCGGGATCAGTATGCAGGCAAGGAGTTCGGTTTGGGCCTTCTCATGTGCGTACATCTCTCCCATTCCATGCATGATGACGCAACAGCCCTGCAAGTACGCTTTATTAAAGCTACGGGAATGCATGATACAGATTCAGCGGCGGCAGGAAGGCACACAAGAGATTCAACTCCGATTCCTGGTGGCTAGAGCACTATAGCATCGGCTCGAGGAATATTGCGTTCCTACAGAAAGAGAATGGCCAGGTGAGTATTCCCATCTATGAGCACATGCGTATCCATTAACGTGATGACCTGTTATCCGTAGTACAAGAGCTTATGCAATCCGATGCTGTGGAAGTGGCGCCTGATGATCTCCGCCGATGGTGCTGAAGTGACAGGCACTCTTCGCCTGAATATCGGTTCGTTAACACTCCCTGGCCATGGCAGATGAGAGTGTACCTAATTGGTAGGACATGGCTGATCTCCTCGCAGGGTACCTTGAACAACTCGTGAAAGAAAAGAGATATCAAGAAGAGCTGCCCAAGGCCGACATTCAGTTCATTCACCATTTACTGTATGATGCAGCTGTCTCACTGAATTACTCGTACCTATAGCCACTCATCAACGCCCAATGGAGGTGAATCGTGAATGTAACAGTTGATTAACACACAAACATCGCAGGGTGTTCGATCAGCAGACCATTCCCAGCTGGTTGCAACGGCGCAAGAGGATGGAACGTTCCAGGATTGCAGCGGCCATCAAGGAAGATGAGCGAAAGAAGGAACTCGAAGAAGAGAAAAGTCCGAACAAGAGCAAGGAAGTCGCGCAGGTAATCAGAGTACTGCAGACAGTGACCGTGACAGACGAGATCTCAATATTTTCCATCTCAGTTGATGGACCTCGAGTCGTCCACTACAAAGAATGTGAACATAGCGAAAGTTGAGGATCAGCCATTCAGGCATATGCAGCCCGATGATGTTTCGACGCCGCTTTACTCTTACCAGTTGGAGAGCTTGACATGGATGGCGGTAAGAATGATGATCAACTGGCAATACATACGAAACACAGATTGACGAGCTGATAATCATACAGGAGATCGAAGAGAGGATCAGCCGTGGCATGCACTGGGAGACCGTGCGCTTGATGGCCTTTCCGTCCAACACCCACTCCCCAGTACCCTAGTCAGCACAATCAGTCCGTAGTACATGTGTCTAACGTTTCTTTCTCTCCTCAGGTGATGGTTAGTTACGATGGAACGGCGTTAAGTTCGTGTGAGGAATTGGATAAGTTCAAATACTACCTGAACATATTCACACGCGGAGGCATCCTTGCAGAAGAGATGGTACTGTGAAGCACTACATTTTCTTCTAATGTTCAATACGTGACGACAGACATTTTTCACTGCAGGGTTTGGGTAAGAGTTTGATCGTGCTGGCCTTGATCGCGCTCCAACGTAAACACGAAGACAAGATCATCGCTCGGGATGAAAAGCTCTTCCCCTTGGGCTCCGTACGTCCGAGGCTGGGTCGGGGCTTAGAAATATGATTGTTCACTCCCGTTTGTTTTACCACAGACCACCTTCCGAACGAACGCTACGTTGGTGATCTGCCCAAGTCATCTCGTGCAACAATGGGCAGGCGAGGTCACAAAGCATACCAATCCTACGTTCAAGGTAAGCCAAGTTACTTGTATCATGATCTGCTTCAACTCAAAAGCTTTCGGTTCACAATGATGCAGGTCGTTATCATTTCCACGATCGTGCAGCATAGAAACATTACCTACAAGAACATCATCGATGCTGACCTGGTCATCGTCTCGTTACCCTTCATCGTGTACGTGCCTACAACCTCAATCATCAGGCTACCTTTGAATCCGTCATTGATGCTCATTCACACTTGACTACAGTAATAAGAATTATCTGGAAGTCACGCCCAGTTGTTATCCATCCAAATTCGGGAACAGCGACCCCAAGCTAGCCAAGGCTCGAAGTCCACTGCTGGAACAGTTTAGATGGATGCGTATGGTTCTTGACGAAGCGCACGAGTTGGAAGACGAAGACGAGCAGTCCATTCTTACGTCAAAGAAAAAGACCAGCATCAAGGATTTGGCTTCCATCCAGGCAACATTCAGGTATCTTCTTCTTCTCTTGCGAGGCTTCCATCTTATATCCTCTTCTGGCCAGATGGTATGTGAGTGGATCTCCGTTCCCTTCGGGTCGCGACTCTTTGTTGCATGCTCTCCAGTTCTTAAAGCTCAAGGTCAAGAAGCCCATTGATCCCAACCAACTCAAGGAAGATAAGACACCAACAGAGCTGGTACACTGAACGACCTCATCTTTTTCTTTTATGTTGGACTAATGTATTGATGACCTAGTTCGAAGAAAAAGGGCTGACGATCGAAGCGCTTATTAAGGGAGAGAACAACAGAGACAAGTGGCTGCCCAACATCGAGCGGGTTGGTTAATGCATGATTTCTTACTGCCTCATGTTTCTGATCAATTGAATGCAGGAAGTCATGCGGCATCTCTACTGCCGTCACACTAAGCAGACAGTGAACAACGAGTACTCACTGCCTGGAGTTGTCAACGAGGTAAGTTGCTTGTACCATTGACGTAACAGATAGCCAGTCTCATGCGACAATGGTAACTAGGTCATTTTCGTACGTCCAACGGTCATTGAGCAAGCTCTCTATGAGTTCGCCAGGATGGAAGGTCGCAATGATGACATGCGACAGATCTGCTGCCATCCTAACTTGGCACAAGTGGCCCAAAGGTACTCTTAACTCCTACATCGTTCCCACATTGAGATGAGGTAACACCTGTTTTATGTTATTCCTCTTAAGTGATGTCGTGGGCAGTAGCAATCTGTGGCAACTCTTTGCCAATACGTGTGAAAGTAAGCGGGAAGCCATCCAAACAATGAAGGGAACACTCCAGATCGCCATGTCTTCCTTAGAAAGTTACAAACTGAGCCTTCGAGAGATCAAGGTACGGGCACTTAGTGCAAGTTGTATGCACTGATATTACTGAACTAATTGGTGACAGGCCCAATATAAGCGTAAGAGAGAGAAGAATCCGAAGTGGGAACCATCGAAAATGAAGCGTCAGAAGAAGCTCGCTTACAAGAACAGCATCAGGACGACAGAAAGGAGAATAAAAGTCCTTCAAGACAGTATCGCGAATCAGACGGGCAGCCTTGCCTATCTGGAGGAGATGGATGCCAAGCATCAGATTAGCGATCGTGCCAAAAAGAATGCCAGTGGCGAGCCTTACGATCCTTTAGTACCTTCCAATGCATAGATGACGGTTCAGTTTAGGCGGATGGCTAACACCTTCCTTAGATGACAGTAGAAGAGAACAAGAAGACTGTGGCCATTCTTAAAAGCGCGACCAAGAACCTTGCTTCATCTTCATTCATGCCCCCCAAGACCATAGAGTACAAAATATTCATGCCCAAGAAGATACTGAGGTGACCTGTTGTACTGAAGCAGCCCCAACAGCGAGGATATGGTTGAGGAACACGGATCGAAAATGGCCCATCTTCTCGTTTTCATCAAGAAGCTATGCAGGAACAAAGAGACTCGTATCATTGTGTTCTCACAGTGGACACGCTTGCTCACATTGATCAGCAATATGCTGGAAGAACACAAGATCAGAACGATATTGTGCAAAGGTACCTGCTCATTCTGAGCCGCTGGAGGAGTGTGGATCTGAGCTTTCTGGGAACGACTGTGGCTTTTGCACAGGTAATGTGTTTCAGCGGGGAAAAGCCATCTCTGCCTTCCAGCGGTCCGTGGACGCGCAAGCCAAAGGAGCATCTAGCACTACTGGCAGGCAAGGCAAGGCTGTACCACAAGTGCTCATGCTGTCCCTGGTACATCCTTTGCTTCATCGTCCTCCTTTTGTCGGCTGACATTGTCGTGATCATTAGGAGAATGCCGCATCGGGAACAAACCTAACTCAAGCCACCCACGTCATCCTGGTAGATCCCATAATTGGCAGCCGTATGCGCGCCCACGCTATCGAGTTTCAGGTATGACTTTCATTAGCACGTGATTACCCTGTGTGCCTAAGCAGTTTGTTCACTTATGTAAAGGCCATCGGAAGAGCGCACCGAATGGGTCAGGCAAAGAAGCTGACAGTGGTTCGTTTCCTCATGGTCAACACAATTGAGCATGAGACCTATCTTCATAACTACGTCAACCATAATGGAGAAGAGGAGGAAGAATCTGCGGGGGAGGAGGGGAAGGAGATTCTGTGGTAAACCCTTCTTCGTCTGTGCTGTCAGTCTTTACGCTCTTCGCCCATTACAGTGTTTGCAGCATCTCTTCGAAAGCCACTCGCCATCCGAACCCTTTGGCTGCAGCCTCGCGTATTGCGGCTGTCATGGCTTCTTGCTCCTGCGAGGCGTCCCTGGATGACGCTGATGGTGCTGGCAAAGAAGGTACACCTTCTGCTTGTTGCCGATGGACCGGCTCAGCGCTTCTTGAGCTCTGTTCAGCAAACGTATACACGAGAGGAGCAAATGGTAACTCGGGCTCAGTACGGATACCGTGAATCCACATGTGATCACCAACGCGATCCCATTCATCGCCTTGGCGACGTTGTCGTGCTTCTGCCGCCGATAACACCTCCTGCACGCTCAGCATCATACTTGAATCGGCGGCAGCAAGGCAGCGCAACGGTTGAAGTGGCGTCGACGCGGAAGATGCCGGAGGAAGCTCCATAGGACCTTCATCACCACACTGGCCTCTCGCCAAGTCGGCTAATGTTGCAGCGCATACGTCCACAGGCATGTAGGCGATCGAGGACTTCCATGCGTCGACCTGGGCTGCTTCTGGTCGAACCCGCATCAAGCAGCAAGTTCGCAGCAGACGCACCAGCCAGTCTTCCTTGTTTGCAAAGCCTTGCGCGCTCCAGGTGAGTAAGGGCAGCCGCACGATGATCGGACGGTAATCCAGCACGGTCTGTCCGATCCTCTGGACGAGAGCCTCCGCGCATGTCTTTGTCAGCGTGTATGCGTCGATGCCGGCTCGTGGTAGCTCAACTTGGCGCGAATCTGTCTGTTGAAGGCAGCCACCACTCGCCACGCTCATTGTGGAAATGTGGATCAGCTGCACGGGTGGGGATACCGAGCAGGCGAAGCGCAGCACCTCAGCTGTTCCATCCACATTAGCGCCACGAAGTAACTCGAATCCGTTTTGAGCATCGAAAAACTTGACCGCTGCAGCAGCATGGACGATGAGGCGCGAGTTGTGTGCGAGCTCAGCTGCTGCTGCCGTGGAGAGACCAAAGTTAGGTCTTGTGATACAGCCGACGATGCAATCGAGTCGTTTTCGCTCCAGCACAGAGTCAATCTCGCTGGGCTTGGCGCCGGCTTCGAGCAGAGCCTTCCTCAATCGCGTTGTCGCATCTGGTTGATCGCTTCCGCGCACGATGCATGTGATGCACCACTGAGTCTCTTCCGAAGAGTAAGCGCGGCGCAGCAGTTCAGCGATGAGGAATCGACCAAAGAAGCCAGTTCCTCCCGTGACCACAACACGGTTGCGAGAGTTGCCCTCATCTTGGGCGGCATGCTGCACTATGGAGGTTCTAATGGTCTGCTCTAGCCTATCAAGAAGGGCGGCTAGGTACGAATTACTGATCACTTGCTCCTTTGCACTTGCGTTGGAGTCGTTGTCTTTGATCGATGTTGGTGTTGCAACGACTGCCGTAGTGCCCTGTTGATGATCAGCGGAGAGCGATTGCCGGTTCGTTCCTTCCTCCGGCAGGATGGTCTGACTAGAATTGTTGGTAAAGATTGCCACCAGCGCTTCTGGCGTGGCTCGAGCTACAGCGGCCAGAGATAGACGCGCAGGAACGCGCACCAGCATATGCTGCTCCACCATACGCAAGGCCAGTTCTTGCAGTGTCTCGATCAGTCGCAGTAGTGACAAAGAATCGGCGCCTTGATCTGCAAGTGGAACGTGGCCCACGATCTCGTTCACATCGCAAGATAGTGCAGACGCAATGGCGGCTTGCACGCTATCGTGGAGGTCTTCTGGCGCATTGGTGGAGAGCAAGGAACCCGGGGACGGAAGAGCCTCGACCGAGGACTCACCCTCGCCAATACTGCTGGGAGGAAGAAGAGCAGCGGCGTGACGCATTCGCACAGCGCGTCGATTGACTTTAAGGTTGTGAAGGAGACAACCGTTATCAGGAGTCCACACTTCGGTGTCAACGATGACCCGACCGGGCAGCTCGTGCGGTTGAAGGCCGGTCCTTGAAGCTTGCTCTCGCAGAACCTGAAGCCATTCTCGTTCGGATAGAGAAGGATGGCGACTGTCTGCCACAATGATGGCGATCGTACTGGCGAGATCATGACTGGGTACCACAACAACGTGCAAGATGCCTGGGCATCGCGCAAGGATTCCCTCGACCTTCTCGGGCGAGAGGAACTGCCCGTTGCTCATTTTGATCAGCGCAGTGGCGCGGTCGAGCACAGTAAGTTCTCCGGTGGGCGAAAGGATGCCGATGTCGCCAGTTCTGAAGAATCCATCGGGCAGGTATCGCTCCGAGACTGCCGTCCGTTCTTCCTCCGAACACAGCCACTTGTCTATCTCCACCTGATGCACCGTACGCACACAGATCTCGCCGCGCGGCAGAGGATGGTCGCGAGTGGTGTAGCCGAGGTCAGGCCGATCCAGCAGCCGTACCTCAACACCGGGAGCGAGCTTATTGTTGCATGCAATGCCTGATGATTCGCTTGTTCCGTAGGAGTCGAGCACGGGCATCGGCAGCACGTCGCGAAGGAATGTCAAGAGAGCTGGCGGTACACGTGCACCACCGATACCAACTTGCCTACACCGCCAACCCAAGAGGTCCGAAGCGTGCTGGGCCGCTAGAGATCGCGCGGCTGCTCGCATACCGGGCGATATCACTGTCCTGCGCTTTGCTATCTCGCTATCCAACGCGGCCAGGTACTCACTTCGTATGGCGTGACCGGTCGCCGGAGTGATCACTAAATGCGTTGGATTGACGACCTGAAGGTGTTCGAATAGAGTAGCTGGTGTGGATCTTGAAAATGCAACACAAGCGCCAGTGGCCAGAGCGCGCCATACAGTGAACTTGTCAGCGCCCCAGTATGGAGGTAGGTAACTGATTTCGACGTGAGGGCGTGCAAAGTTGGCCACATCGAACTCCATCAGGCAATGCTTTGCCGTCGAGATGACGCCCTTTGGTGTGCCGGTCGTTCCAGAGGAATGGATGATGATGGCCTCGTCTTCCGGCTCTCCTTGAACGACTGATGCCGATCTGTCTTCGTCTTCTGTTCGAGAATGTGAGGACCAACGAACGAACTCTGGAAAAGAAACGAGAAAAGGTGGGTCATTGGCTTGAGCCGGTTGCGCTCCTGCTTCTCCTTCGATGCCCGTATTGTGAAGGCTGGACAGAGACTCCGCGCGCAAGGCATCGTCATCAATAAGCACTACATGACGCAGTGATGGCACCGACGACCGAAGCCGTTCCGGGTCATTGTTGCACACCTTGCGTAGGACTGCTTCGTTCACGAAAGCTACGGTAACTCCTGCGCGGGAGGAGGCAGCTAGCCAGTCCTCTGGAGTCCAGGTGTCTGGAATGCCGGTGCTGATGCAGCGACGCAAGAGCACTGCAGCCTCGATGTCATACCACAGACGCGATCCACTGAAGCTGATGCACACTCGTTCCCGAGGTTGAGCTATAGCTCCGAGAGCGCGGGCAATGATATCGATGCGCGCCCATTCTTCCTCGTAGGTGTTGTAACGCAGAGATAGTGACGGCGCGCGACCGCTTATGGTGTTGCTGTTGCTGTTGCTGGTGCTGGCTTCACGAGGTACCACGACGCCGAAACACGGCCGCCGAGCGTAGATCTGAAAGATTCGCACAATCACATCCTGTAGGCTTGAATCCTGTTGAAACACTCGTTCGCGGAGTATCACCTGCTGATCATCCTCCACGACGCATGAATGGGTGAGGTGCGGGTTGAGCCCCATCAGTGTCTCCTTGATCTTCACGAAGTCTGCGTAGTATTCATCATTGTCGGTTTGCTTCTTCTCCTCCTGCCTGGCGGACCTGATGCGCTGCTCGGCATTCATGCACGCAATCCACGCGTGCGACAGCTGATCATGGCAGAATGTACACAAGGTGGCGTCGTTGCAGTCCAGGCAGTGAATACGGGGGACGCCCGAACCGTAGCTCAGTCCGTCCTGAATGCGCATTGAACACGCCACACACGAGTCCTCGAACACGCCCACACCATGCGCATTCACTATCCGACCTCCGGAGAAGTCCACCGGATCATCCTCGGCTTCCGGATCGCGTTCTCCGCAGTACATCAGCTGCCACGGCACCGGCGCGGTCGCCGCCTCGCTCAGGGCCGTCTCCAAGTCTGTCCGCGCCGAGAGGAACGCGTCCAGCGCCGCCGTGAGCGCGTCAGCCGACGGTACGCGCGCTGCCAGCGACTCGTGCTCCGCCATCGCCGCCCGCTCGGCGGCTGCATACTCGGTCCATACTGACCGTACTCCTTGCACAGCCTTCGTCACCAGACTCAGTGGCCGCTCTTCATGTTGTTGTTGTTGAAGGTCGGCGACCCACCTTGCCACCCTGTCGCGCGCGGCGGCCTCGAAGGTTGCCCGCCGCTCGCGCGCGGCGGCCCGCCAGGCGTCCTCGGCCGAGGGGAGCTCCTCAGTGCTCACCCGCGCCCGCACTGCGCGCAACGCCGCGCCGGCGCGGAGGAGGGCACAAGCAAAAGGGTGACAAGAGGGAGGTAGAGGGGCCAGGAGGGCCTGGAGTTGGCCTGATAGTCCTCCTTCTAGCATACTGGACATATAAATATGAAGAAATAAATATTTACATATGTAGGGTGATGATGTCACTCCCAGTTCAGAATAAGGAAATTAAGAAAACAATTTAATTGGCCCCCGACAGGCTTTTTCTTTTTTCTTTCCTTTATTTTTCGGCAGGAGCGGAAGAAATAAGATGGAAAATGATTTCTCGCATTCCACAGATAACTATCCAACATGCTGGTGGCGCAAGGGGAGCGGTGTGGGAGGATGACAACGTGGCTGCCTTACAGAGAGGGCACACGACTCTCCCGAGTTGTCCTTGGCGATATTGAGGTCGTCCTTGCCCAGTACGCACATAGACAGTCTCAGCTTATTTTTATAAATAATGAATAAATAAAAATAAAAAGCAGACAAATAATATGCCAGTAATGAAAACGTTTTGGAAATTACTAATTTTCATACTTATGGGAAGACAGGTGCAAAGTCGTTGGCCGAGCGTGGTGACAGAAGAGGATGATCGGGTGGCGTGGGTGGACTTTGCCGGTCGACGATTCGCGATCGTGCAGACCTTCGACAGCGGATGTGGGTCGTACCTGTGGGACGCCAGCATTGTGCTGCTCAAGTACTTTGAACACATTCGCGATCGATTCGACTTTGCAGGTGATCATCAGCCGCTCGTCATCAACCACAATTCTCTCTCCAGGCTGATGGGTTTTGATTCAAACAGGTATACGGGTCGTTGAGCTGGGCGCAGGTTGTGGCCTCGTAGGACTCGCACTGGCCTGGCTCGGCGCTCGCGTATATCTCACCGATCTGTACGATCAAATTGTACGTTTGATTGGGCCATGGGTTATCGCCTTGCTTGCTAATGTGACCTCGTAGGACGTGATGGACGCAAATGTAGATAGAAACTTTGGTCACAAGTCTCAAACCGATAGTCAAGATGAAGGAGGCGCCGACCTTGTTCGACCTGTGAGCATTCATGTCGGAGAACTCGACTGGAGTTCCTCAGCCGAAGGTGCTTTCCTTCGGTACATTGTCGTACATGAACTAAATCAATCCACACCACAGACATACAAGAGGAGTATCAGCCACCATTTGACCTTATAATCGGGTCGGATATCATCTACGCAGAGGAGGCTGTTCCACTCCTGGTCAACGCGCTTGACATTCTTTCCTCGCCTGAGAGTATCATCTTAATCGCACACGAGGGTCGCTCTAAGGATATTGATACTCTTTTTGAAGAGCACGCTCTCAAGCACTTTGACATGGAGGTACTTGACTGAATACCCGAGAAAACTTCCATAACTCACACATTAATGCTCAGATACTCAATTGGGACGAGATGCACCCACAATTCCGTAATGATGAGATCTGTATAATCAAACTCCAAAAGCGACCACCACAGCCAGTGAACCAATAAACGATGCCATCTCATAGTGTCATCGGAGATGCCATACTCAATGGCCATCAGGAGATTACGGTGATTGCATTCCAGAAAATCGGAAGCTCACCCAGTGGTGGGAGGGCACCTATCTTTCGCTATTAACTCCCACGGTACCAGCTTTGGTCCAGCACACAGCATGCAGCTTTCGTACACCTCCACGTATTCTTTTCCTTTGATGATGATTACGTCAGGTTTAGGGTTATACCTGTTTCAGCCAGGAAAGGAGTTAGTGACTGCATTAAAGTGACTGATGATCGAAGAACAAAATAATGATTGAGTTGCACATACGGTATGATCTGCTTCTGTAGCGACTGATGGATCAGTTGGTGAAGTGCCTGCTCCACTCCTTCTCCAGATATTGCATTCACTGAAAAGTGAGGCAAGCCGCCAGCGTTCTGGCTCCACTCCTCGGCCTGCTTCGAACTAACCTTCCTCTCCGTCTCAAGGTCACTCTGTCCCAACACAAGCACAAAATGATCCTCAGTCTTGTCAGAAGATGATCAAAGACGGATGGTTAGTGAAGGCACCACCTTGGTGGCCATCACTCCGAAGATGGTATGTTCGATGCTATCTGTTGACTGGGTTTCCTCATAGAGCCGCTTCCAGTGACTCAGTCGTTCAAAGGAACTAGGATTGGTAATGTCATAGGTCAAGACACAGATATCTGTGCCCCGATACATGGACTTGCACACTGCGTTGAACTTCTCAAGGCCCTCTGTTCCCTCCAACACATCATGAGATGCTTGGGACTCTCCACAAGCAAAGAGAGTCAGTTGTACCGGGCGCTATCACATTGAGAAACACTGAATAGCCATCAACGGAGACCAGCCTCCGGGCGTTGTTGGTGTTCTCCTCTCCCACATGAATGAACTGCTGTAAAAGAGTGCGCTTTCCGACTCTGTTTGCCAACAGATGGTTAGAGAGTAGCAAGCAATTGGTCGGAGTGAAGGTACCCGAAGTCCCCAAGTATCAACACTTTTAGTATGCACATGTTGGGTGTAGGTTGGACACCTTTGCCTCCGACTATCACTATCAGATCACTATCAGCAGCGCCGGACTTCTTTGAACGGACTTAGCTCTTTGCTAGGTTAAAAGTGGGCAGGTACCATGGGACGCTACCTGTACCCTTTTCGTCAGGCTTGCCAATATAGTGCTGCCCTCTTCCCATTGGCCGCTACGGAGTCAGACAGAGGAGCTTGTAGGGATGACAAAAGCTATGATACATGTATGATAGCCCACGGCAGCTCAGGATCAGAGGACATTTTAACGACACAGCATGTATTGATTGACAAGGAGTAGAGTGAGGACAGCAGACGGCTGACTGTACAGATACACAACATTTCGTGGCGCCACTTAGCTAGTTGTGCGCGTGACCGAAGAAGGCGATCGTGCGAACTTCAATGCTTTCACGAGGACGAGCATTCGCTGGGGAGGTCGGGTCAACGAAAGCCGTGTGCGAGACGAACCTGGCGATCTTGCCGTCATCCACTGAGTCGTAGACCTTGAGAAAGAGAACCTCTCCACGGTGCATGCTCGGGAAGTAGAAGTACTTCTGGTGTTCGGCGTGCACAACGTTATGGATTTCACCCGTTCGGTCCTTATAGATGAGATCAGTCTCTACGAATTCTTCATTCTTGATGGTCCGGGCATCGCTCACAGCAAGAGGGAACTCTTCGACAGGCACGCCGGGAGGGCTGATGGGGCGCCAGACGTTGATGAAGGAGAATCGGTTGCCCAGACGCTCGGCCAGCAGCTCCGGATCTTTGGTCAAGTCCTTCACACGCTGTGGACCAGAATTGTTGGTGTAATCGTTGTGCACCAGCTGCGCGGGGGTTCTCCGGCCCTTCTCCTTGGCAGCGCGCACAGTGTGGTCGAATACCAGCACATCGGTGGCTCCCGTCAGGGACTTGACTAGCTCGATGACCTCAGGGTAGTAGACAGACTGGACCTCCTCATCGTTGAAGAAGTCCTGCACCTTGGTCTCGTGCTCGTGAAGTTCGAAGCCCTCACGATCCACCGATAACGGATCGGACTTGTCGTCGAGCAATGGGCGCGCATTGTAGACACGCACCTTTTGTGGTTCATAGACCGCGTTGGTCGTGGGCAGGGCTGGATCCTCGTAGGCGCGGTAGAAGGGCCTGCCCTCTGTCTTGGCCGGATTGAAGAAGACGAACGAGGTCTCAACGTAGGGCAGAGAATCAGCCTTGGTCGCCATGAGTTGTGAAAAGCAGTAGATGAGTTGTACTGTCTCTGTTGCTGAAGTTGATGTAAAGTTTGGAATGAGATGGAAGGATGTAACATTCAGTATATTTATACATACTCATCTGACGCCGCGTCGCTATCTTTTGTGGATCGGCGATAGAGAGCATGTGCCCTTCCACAAACATACCAGAGATTCCCGCCGATTTTATTTGTCCGACCAATTGTCTGTCGCAAAAAATTTCCTTATATAGCTAAACTCTCCTTACAACCGTCAGGCGAAACTCCGGAGTGGGTAATGGGTCATCTCTATGGATTTTTTCTTCTTGGAGTCAGCTAGTGACACTTGCCGAATTGTTAAGATCTCAGGCTCAAGAACTCCAGGAGTTCACCCGATTTTCACTTTTTCTTTAGTCACAAGTGGAGGAATCCTGGCCCGACTGGAAAGTCCCCGCACCATTCATCACAGACTTCCACTCGCTCGGCTTGGGAAAGCTGGCTACCACCTTCGGGAACTTCGAATTGGCTCAGTAACTCCTCGGAACGTTCATCTTCTTCGTTATCTGCATTGCAGGCATTCTCGGACTCCACTGGCTTGGTGTTGTTTGCAGGTTCTTCCTCCAGCTCAAACAGTTCCGAGCCGAGCACAGAGATCAATGCCTGGGTGTCCTCCATAAGCACATGCGCCATCAGCGAGAGGTACCACACGTACATCGTTATGCGTCGGGCAATGTTGCTGATATACACACGTCGCGCATCCCCATAAAGAATGTTGCTGGCAGTTGATGCAAGAAGCTGTATACTCCTTGGCCTTCGCTACGAACCTCAAGAAGCTGTTGAAGATATCTTCACACACACCTGTGCCGCCATCACACGAATCAACCAAATAACCTGCGTCGTCTTGTGAGAACAGAAGAACAATCTCCATCTAGAAAGTGGCTTTACCCTACCTTCGCTGGTCATCGCATGGAGCATGCCTTCTTCTACGTCCTCCGAGGAGAGCAGAAGGAGCGGAACAACCGCCAGTAGCTGATGCATGAACTGCGCGCAGGATCCAAGTTAGTGTTGATCGTTTTGATGCACATGAGATGACCTACCGTGTGCATTGCTAAATAGGCAGCGTCGAGATGTTTACATTTCTGGAAGCGTTCCTGTAGCAGAGTGAGTATGGTTTTGATGGCATGAAGGAATTGACTAGATCAGTACGGCGAGATCAGGAGAACTTGTAGCACTGTCTCGTAGGTTTGCCATCAAACTCGCTCCTAGTCGAGTTCGAATCCAGCTCTTCGCCACGTCGTCAAGCCGCAACCGCAAGCATGGGGCCTCGTATGATGTTTCGAAGGGCTGCATAGGTAGGGTGACGCTTTAGCGCAAGAGTGGATAAAAGAGTTGACTGAGCAACCGTACCTGTTTGAAGAGAGTACGACCGAATGCAGGAATTCTTGTGGTATCATCCATCCTGCCTCTCTTCACCTTGACCTCACAACCGTACACACTATTGGTAGAGGTGCACCAACCTGGTCATCGTAGCAGATAAGTATACTAGCCGGAAAGGTCCAGCGATTGAAGTGTACCATAGCTCACAATCAATACACCAGCATCGCTGGCACTAGTTATCCTGAACCTCTTCTCGCCCCATGTCCTGGTCATCGTAACCTCTGCCATTACGTTAAGCGACCGCGTGAACCCCTCGAAATGAGTAGGGAGGGTATGTACTGTTGTCTCGGAGCGGGCAAACCACAGTTCCTAGTGGATACTTGGACATGGCGAGCGTGGCTATCCGCTTGTTCTCGCTCAAGTCGAGCGACGTGACATCAAAGCGCATGACCGTTCCGCTGCGTTCATCTGCAGACAGGAATATGGCTCCCGGGAAGAGTCTCATAATGGCTGCCACCAGATTAGAGCATCGTAATGACATTCCACTGGAAGCATCTATCTGAACCTTGCCTCTCACCCATGGTCTCGATGATGGCGTTATTCTTATCCCACACAGCGCGAACATCGGCAAAGGAATCACCTCCTCTCATGTTGACCTCTCTATGAGGATACCCACGACCCATCCACACCTTGCCTATGATGACTTAAGCTGGAAGGAGCCTCTATCCACAGCATGAGCGTACATACCTCTTTGCCCGTACTCTCGCAAAGACACATCTCCCCGCCCTTCAAGAAATCGAACGAGTTGTGGTGCCATCGGACCGAACCGTTGCTTCAGCCTATCGTCCCCTGGCTGAAGGAATGGTGAGCTTCTCTATCTCTATCACGAAATAAACGATGGATACCTGCAGTCCCGATTCGACGCAGGCACACCACAAGTGCTTGCCAAGTATGGTGGGATAGTCGCTGTTGAATGCAACTCTTTCCATATCGCCACTCAGTAGTGCTTCAACACTCATGAATGAGCAGACAACCAAGACACGATAGAAGGGACGACAGATACCCTCAGGATGTTCAGCATAGTAGAGATCAAGAGCACTGCTGGAGGAAGGGAGGAAGATTGCCAGGCCCTCTCTCCCGCGACCGGCTCGGCCAACGCGCTGCCAAAAGCTCATCTTGTTTCCCGGATAGCCTAGCCATTCAGTTAGCTGCGTGTGCTTCTCTCTCGGTTTTGTCAATGTCATCACAATCCTAATCATGAATTGCTGCATACCGAAAAGCAGGACAGCATCCAGTTCGGGAATGTCCACACCAGCCTCCAGTGCGTTTGTACTCAGTACACATCTAATGAATCCACTCTTCAGCTGTTCTAAGATCCGCAGCTGGTTGTGATAGAAGTATGAGGCAATGATTGAGGATTCGATGCAAGATGGGAGTGTACTTTTTGAGGCATTGGAAGAGATGCATAGTAGCTCCTAACTTTACAAGCATACCCAGAGAACCGTTTGTCATCTTGCATGAAACCCAGCAGTGACATTGCTTGAGCAATGTTGTTGCAGAAGCTGAGATGATCAGAAACCAAGATCAGGGAGACGAGGCAACATGCGGAATGGTGGAAGGTGATGTACACGAGAGAGCGCCAACCGGCCTCTATCCAGAGGCTGATGATTCGTGCTGCCATTACTGCTGTTGTTCGTTCCTGTGCCGCAAAGCAAAGAAATAGCCGCTCTGGTGTGCTTGCTCCACTCTCTTTGATCCAATGAAACCTCTCCTGGTACTCTGGACCTGGAATGAGGCTCATTATCACTCAGTTCTACACTCAGAGTCAACCTTGCTGCGTCCTACCTTCCCGAGCAACCAACTTGCAAGCCATCTGAGTTGCATTGCCAACTGTTGCAGAAGCGATGATGAATTGCAAGGCTTCAATGTCGCACCCCAGGACTTCCAACTGCGCGTACAGACTAAGGAGGAGATGAGTCATGCAATGTTCAGAGATGAGCTCTCGTGGAAGATACCGTCTAACCAAGTTTGCCGTATGACAGCCCAAGACGCCAGAGTAGGTATGAGCTTCATCCAAGACACAGAAGCGAAGCCTGCGCAGGTACTCCCGCCAGCTTTCCCAGCCCTTGCTGCCTTCTCGACCCCGATGCAGTTGGTAGTGCAGGGTATCAGGGTTAGAAACAACAATGTGAGGCGGACCGTCAGCGAACATCTGAAACCGCTCAGACATCTCGACAGACCCTGCACCGCAGTCGAAGTGGGAGGTCAAGTTAGCAGTGAAAGATTCAGCGATCAAAGATCCACAGGCCAACGCACCCGTGAGACAGACAATCTTGAGTCGCTCATTCTGGGGCAGTCGATCATTGAGTTGGTTCAACTTGTCCTGTTGATCCTTGGCCAAAGCATTGAGCGGAAAGAGGTACAGTGCGCTTGTGCTGTCTCGATTGGAGAGCAGATGTTCGAAGATACCCAGATTGAAGCACAGTGACTTTCCACTGTGAACAGAAGATGAGCAGCGCCCACAAAGAGAGGAATGAGAACCATGAAGCATACAACAGATGGAAGGGGCACCAACCTTGACGTTGGAGTGGTGATAATGACGTCTTTCCCTTCACGTATCTTGTTCCTGGCTTCCAGCTGATGCGAGTACACATGTGTGAAGCCCAATCCCGCCAGCGCATTGTGCAACGAAGTCGGCAAACCCTCCACTGTACGGCTCTGATGAGTAACATGCAGAGAGAGGAACGACGCAGAGTGCAGTACTGTCGGCAGCACAGATGTACCTGCATCCAACTTGACATTCTTGGCTTCTTGAGCTGGCAGCACTGAGAAATGGGCCAGATGCTCGCGCAACTCCATCACGTGTGATCGAAAAATGTCGCCTTTGAGCGCAGCGTCGATATCGGACCGGGAGGGCACCGGCCGTCGGCTCAGCTTACGCCCAGTACTTACTAACTCCGAAGGTGACGCAGAGCGGGACGTGGATGAAGATGAGGACGAGGATGACCACGAAGACTTGGGTGAAGACACACTACCACCACAACATGTTCACGATAAGTGCACCTAAGTCATATCCTCTTGGGTGAAGTGGGCCGAGTACCCGTCATCGACTTTCCTACGCTTGTGGGCAGACTCCGAGCTCTCCTCTGGAGGTGAGAGCAAACAAAAAAAATCAAACAACGTGAATAAAAAAAGGAAAAATATTATAAAAATTTGTGCGGAAGAAGACTACGAACTGTTTCGGCTGCCTACATATGTTTGGACGGCACCGGCAAAACCAATGTCAGGAAACCTCCTGTGTCCCCCTTTGCCCTTGCCCTTCATCTCTCAGTTATGTATGGTACTCCACCCAAAGTTCTTCGACTATTTTGGACAACTATGCATGGTATTCAAAGAAATGTTAAGCATTTATGCATTGTTTCAGTTAAATTCGAAACAGCCAGAAAAAGTTCAACTTTCAGTCATCGCCTAAAATATCTGATTTCTTTCTGTAAGGACAGGACTGATACCATTTTTCCCTTGAGAGGAAAGAAGATGGACGCCATGGACGAGGAGTCGTTCAAGCTGGTGATGCAGCTCATGCAGGAGGAAATTGCGGCTAACGAGAAAGCGGCCGCTGCGACGGCCTCTTCAGAGAAGGGAGACGCAGGCGATGCCATGGGCGACGAAACCAAGCGCAAGCAGGTTCGTCACCACCATCATGACTCCTTTTTTTATTTTCTTTTAACAAAACGAAAACGAATGCATTGTTTTCATTCTTCAGGAGGAATTGGACTTGCAGCTGGCGATGGAGATGCAGAATGCGTTTAATGAGCAGCCCAAGCCCCAGCCCGTGACAACCTGGCACGGTGAACATGCACACATTCTTGACATGCCGTGTACACGTGTGATTGATGATTGCTCATACGTTGATGGTGGTGTGAATGTTGCTTCAGCACCGCCGCCTCCAGTGCCTTTCGGTGGCAGCGGATACAGGCCAGATCACTCCGAGGTCAAGGTGCCACCGTCCGCGGAGGCCATCAAGCGTCTCATCGCCGACCTGAGGGAGGTGGTGAACTCGAAGGACCCTTCCATGTACGTGAATTCCTAGAACGCCCGCATGCGTCTTATAACTCTGACAAGGGCATTATGTAGACATGTGTATCCAGATCCGGACGACATTACTCACATCAGTGCGCTGATCATAGGCCCTGAGGGCACTCCCTATGAGGGAGGATTCTTCCACTTTGGTAATACGACTTATAATACGACATCTACCAATACACAATATCTAACTCTGTTTCCGACAATAGAGATGCATTTCCCTCATGATTATCCGTGGCGTCCGCCAAAGGTTCATTTGGAGACAACTGATGGTGGTACTGTCCGATTCAATCCTAACCTGTATGCCTGCGGCAAAGGTAACTCCGATCAGCCCTATTCATGCTCGTTCAGGCATTGTTGTCTAACGCCCATTTTTGTGTAGTCTGCCTGTCAATCTTAGGGACATGGAGTGGCCCTAGCTGGACCGAGATTCAAACAATGCTTTCAACACTCTTGTCCATACAGTCACTCATGAACGAGAAACCGTACCACAATGAGCCTGGACATGAGGTATTCACTCTGCTTCTCCTCTATTTTGGAAGCGTGCTAAACCAAGGGCGAACAGGTGGAAAGGCATCCTCGCGATGTAACCGATTACAACGACTGCATCGAACACGAAACTCTGCGCGTGGCCGTAATTGGCATGATGGAGAATCCTACCACCCCTGGTATACATAACTCTGCTATCTTACTGAAGTGATGTGACTAATCTTTTTCACTTCCGTATCTTCAACGTAGCATTCAAGGACGTGATGGATGAGAGCTTTCTACAGAATTACGACAAATACCTGAGTTGGATTGAAAAGCGTAAGGAGAAGGATGGACGACAGATGAGAGTACGAAGATTCCATTGTAACTTATTGGCAAAGAGCGAATAATTGATCGTATGTTTTCCGTCAGGACCCATTCGGAGAGGAACGAGGCATGTTTAAATACAGCAGCTTAGTTTCACGTCTCCAAAAGTTGAAAGAAGTTGTGGAGAAGCGAAGAGAAGAAGCTAAGCTGAAGCAACTTGAAGATAATAAGATTGAAGAGGACTCAGATGGTTCTGACTCTGAGGTAGCTACGTATCTTGTTCACTGATCATCGCCTGTCCTTACTTTTTATCCTTTAGGAGGAAGACGAGGAAGAAGCAACTATGATGGTAGTCACCACTACTACTTCGAGTACTCCAACTCCAGCTCCTGCCGCGGAGGTACCTGAGCTTTTGCAACTAGGATGAGGCACAGTTCCATTAAATAACAGCCATAAATCAGACTGCGATATCCTCAGCGATGGACATTGAGGGGTCTGCCGCACCAGGCCCACTGCAGACATCAGCACCGAAACCAACACCAGCAGCTCCAGCACCAACGCCAGCCCCAGCGGGCACGGAAGAACCCAATCCGTTTGCTGCCTTTTTCACAGCTCCGACCTCTGCTCCGCAGGCGGGTGGTGACAGGTAACATTGGATATCGTCCGCACTCTGAAGCGATTCTAACTGAGTTGTGAAATGCAGTGAGTCTATGGATTCGGACTACTTGCTAGCACTGCAGCTTCAAGCTCAGCTCGATGGCGATGCTGAGTTGGCACAGCAGCTACAGAACCAAATGGAGCGACAAGCCGGCCCCAGTCCATTTCCTGGTACTGGCCCTTTATGATATCAGCTAAGTTCCGCTTCGGACTCACTCTTACCTGCAGGCTTAGCCCCACAATCCTCGACCTACGTGCCTGTTAAGCCACCAACTCTTGAGGAACTTAAAGCTGATGCTGCCCGAGATCAGCACAGCTCCACTGCCCAAGCTGTAGAGAAGGAGCACAAATCCTCTTCGATCGTGTGTTTGATCTGCAAGCAGACTCCCCTCTCCTACATTGTGTTGCCATCTTGCGAACAGCCGCATATATACTGCTACTCGTGCGCTGAAAAGAGGTACCTCTAGTGACCCAAGATCCTCGACCTCGCAAATGTGGACTCATTCAGATTGCAGGGCGAACATGGGAGACGACCGAAACGATTATAATGGCCGATTCTACGGTGTATATAGAGGCCGTGGACGTTATCATCAAAGTTCTTCTGGTAGACAGGTATATTAGGAGCCCTTCTCTTTCTACGCACTGCAACTTATCCATCGGCACCCCATTCACCTTTACAGTCCCTCACATGCGTACTATGCAACGCTGTCTCGTATCTTGATGGACCTAACGGTCTGAAGAGTCTGAAGCGACACTGCAAGAGGAAACGCGAGGGTTCAGAGGGTAATCAGATATTACTTAAACCATAAGTTTATGTACACACTCAATTAACTGCCTACTCTGCAGGTTGGTGTGACATTCACAAGGAAGAGATGTCCCTCTACTGCATGGACGACCATCAGCTGATTTGCGTGCTTTGCGCTGGAACGACGCATGCAAACCATACTTATGAGGCACTGGAAACCGCGCAAAGCAGGCTGCAGCCTGAGATTCGTAACAATCTTCGGGACTTGGTAGCCTTCGCCCACCACTGCAGTTCTAGAAACTCTAAACTGACATACCATCAGGAAAACAAATGGGGCAAGCTGGAGCAGTTCATAAAAGAGGTTGAACAGAAGCAAGACAACCTCGTAAGCGATGCCGAGAAGAGGAGGCGCAAGGCTAAGGAAGAGATAGACAAATTGCGACGACTCCTTGATGAAAAGGAAAAGGAAATCGATAACGCTATCACTAGCGTGTTCACCTCCAAACAGCACTCTCTGAAGGCAAAGGTGGAGAAGGCTAGGGGCGCCTTAGACAAGATTCCAGGTAGGGTTGCATGAGCTGGCTTGCTGTTGCAACGTTGCCCTAAACGTTCTTTTTTCCTCTGTAGGGGCGATCGCCAGCGTGCAAAGCATGATTGAAGAGAAATCTGCTTTACCCTTCCTACAAAAGTTTGAAGAGACTGAAGAGGAGACAAGGGACCTTTGTAATGCACCTGTTCCCACTGTTGGTACTGCCCTTTCCGCTTGTTTGTTGTTACTGTAGCCTTCCTCACACGGTATTCAGGGCGAGACTGGTTTACTATGCCTCCGTTCTCAGTGACAAATGCCGAGCAATTGCTCAAGAGATCACTGGTGTACACCAGAAGGAGGTACGATTCCCACCCTCATTCTTCTTGTAGCGTTTTGCTCAAGTACTGGTGTACAGAGATATGTATGGTCATCCCATGTTCGGCGGTATGATGCCTGAGAATGAGGAGTTTCACGAAGACTACAACGAGGAATATGGTGAGGAGGCTGCACCGGAAGGTGAGGAAGCCCAGGATGAGTGAGCCTGCCCCTCCGAACAGCGCCAAGCAACAGAAAGGTGCGACAATAAAGGGAAGGGAGATGCCATCCGAGTCTGGCATCTGACGTAACCAAACGGCTTACTATGGACGTGTCTCTTTACTTTACTTACAAATATGGGTGATTCTGCGCTTGGCGTCATCTTCGTATTCTCGGTGTTGGTGAGCATCAGGCACCCTAATGTTACAATTGAAAGTAATTGAGGTACCATCAAGTGGCGTACTTCTTCTGCCCCGTCTGCGGATCCACCACGAAGCCGCCAACCCCCTTGCCGCCCACGCATTTCCTGAGAGTAGCCCAGCAGTGTGAGTATGCATGACCTTGATTGCCCAATCAGCAGTAAAAGGAAGGGTACACACCGACAGAGAGCCTTCTGGTCGGCTGGCCGCTTGATGAAACCTCCAGTAAGCTTTTCGCCACAGCCATCACACGCCAAGCAGTCGGGATGGTAGTTGCGACCGAACATCTCAGCATACGCTCCTGGGAGTGTGTATGTGCACGACATCATGGCGGGCGACATCGTGGTGTGGTGAGATCATCATCGACGATGAATACATCAGTGCACTGGTCTATACTAACCTTGGATAGGATTCTTGCACTTGTCACAGGTCACTGTGAGGTGTGAAACAAAGCAGTTGCCGCAGTGAGGGAAGCCCGAGCTGGACTCAGCGATGCCGGATGGGTGCATCCACTTGTTGCCTTCCTTCAGCTCAAACTTAGCTCCGCATCCCTTACACACTGAACATAAATATTCAAATTAATAATTATATTATATTATATAATATAATATAATATAATATAATATAATATAATATAATAAATATATTATTATTATTATTATTATTATTATTATTATTATTATTAAATAAATCATTGCATTCGCACAAGTGGTTCAAACGCAGCACGAACCGAAGCACTGTTGGTGCCATCGCTTCTCCTTGGAGCCCCATGCAACGACGGCGTCTGTTTCAACAAAGGGTTGTTGGCACCCCGCGCATGGAAGGTCACTCGAGCTGGGAGGGACGGGACATCCACCACAACATGTGCATGAGACAACAAGAGGGGAAGGGGAAACATGTAAGTAGCATGACTTGACGAAGCTCAACTTGACGTACGTGTAGTTGAACTGCCTCTTCTGTGGCGATACTCCTGCCATCCTGATGAGTACAGGTTGATGTGGTGATGATGAATGTGGTGATGTTGTGTTCTCAATAAGAAGTGGTTCCAAGTGGAAACGGCACTGTTCTCCCACATAAAGGTTGGTTAACCTATCTTGTTCTCACGAAACAACCTGCAATTGCTAGCATTCTGCCTAACTTGGCTGTCTGACAACCAACGACAAGCTGCACCTGCCCTTCTTCGCCCTTCCGTCTCTATTCATTCCTCCTCCTCCTCTGGAGTGTTTAGGTTTGCTTCATCATTCAGGAAACATCCGAAGACGTCTCATCACCGAAGAAATTGCCTGTTCATCAGTGAGCATGAGAATCTGGACGTATCATCAAGAAAGAAGTAACTCATACCGTGAAACCCAAAAGGGATGTGGTGCGGCACTCGAGCGCGGCCAAGCTCAGTCAGATCCTTCGCATTGAGGATCAGAAGATAGCTCGATGCTGTGTCTCCGTTAAGCACGATGCTATAGGGAATCGATGGACACATTCATATGTCAGATGAATTGCAGATCACCCTGAACACAGCGACACATCGCGCAGTACATGCATGCAACTCGTACCTGAGGAGAATGCCGTCATCCTCGTCTTCTCCCTCGGGAGAGGGAAGGAAGATCGGCTCGGCGGGATAGTGGCCCTCGGTTCTCCATGTCAGGTGCTCTCCCGTGCGTACGTCGACCTTGACAATGTGATCGAAGAAATCGCCAGTTGTCTTGGTCGAGCTGCCAGAGCTGCTGGTGGAGAAACCCGACAGGCCATAAGTGAACTGGTAGGCCTGCATATTAATGCGTGGGTTGATCCGAGGCAGCTCGATGGACGCAGGAAACAACGTTTGCCTCCGTATCGTGCGCGCCTGCGCGGGCTTCCTCACGTTCGTCAAAGTAAAGCGCACAAGCGAACTACTAGACAAATGTGAGGCCGAGGACAGCAGCTTGTCCAAGATGAGATCGTCCAGTATCTGCGCGTCCTCATACAAGGACAGATCGATGATTATCTTGTTGCCTGTCATACAAGTAAATGAGTGTGAGATGGAGTGGAGAAGGAGCCATCACTCGAATCGTACCATCGTCCTCTTCCCATGCGTTGATGTTGTGGAAGCAAAACGCAGAAGGTGTCTCATACGTGTGGATGAGCTCGCCTGTCCGCCTATCCACCACATGAAACCTGACCAAAAGCAACAAGAAAGGCATAATTGAGATGAGAGTATGTTTATATGCAGGTCGTAGGAACATGTAGGTACTTCGACGTTGCTTCTCCGTCCCACTCAAGGGCCTCCATCACTGACTTGTTCCACAACAACTTCAATCCATTCAAGAATGTTGGCCAAACCTTCAAAGAGAGTAAATAGACCAACGAATCATTAGTGTCAGTGAGAGTGTCACAGTTGATTGATATCCAAAAGATGTACCTGAAGAATGAAGTAGTGCTCAGTCAGCGCAAACGAATGCAGATATGACGACTTCTTCTCCACGATCGAAGCCAATACGCGTGTCTCACCCTTGTCCGGCACAGAGAACAGAGTGTACGTTGCCTTTGTTCCAATGTCGCATACGAAGTTGTACTGATGAGGAGAGTCTAGGTGAGCATCCTCTCAGCAACACCACGAAAGGTAAAGTCGTACATATTCCTTCGTCTTTGTATCATAGTGACCGTGGGCTGCTGAGATCGGCCCTTTCAACTTTCTATCAAACTTGGCGAACGTTTCCAGCTTGCCGCTCGTCTCCAGGGTTTTGGAGTCAAGCGCTATCAACAAGTTTGCATCTGTTTGATTGTACAGCTGGCCTGGAGAATGAGCCTGGTCAGGTTGAAAATCGCATCGCAAGACTGTCACGAGCGCGAAGGGGTTCACCATTTATCTTCTTGATGGTGACACCAACATTCGCGAGAGATCTTCCTGTCTTTGGGTCCACTCTCGCCTCTCTATCCGAATTGTTCTTTTCAGTGTGTTGGTTATCACGAGCAGGTATGCAAGAGTGTGTTGTACGAGAACATCAAGGAGCACTTATCGAACATCGTCTTGCACGGATCAGGACCGAACGAGAATCTCTTGCTGCACGGGACACTGTTAGAGCCTGTTGAACCACCGAGGTGATGGAACAAGGACATATACCCGCCCTGAGTGGCGATATAGTTCTCAAGCTCGCGTACGGCCTTGCGGTTGGAGTAGAACACGCGACCGTCCTTGATCTCGAATCCGTGCATCACCTGCAGTTGGGCCCGATGATGGACACCAAGACACCAGTCACCACAAGGGCTGATGAGTATGAATGTCACGTTACCAATGCTCGTTGAGCTAAGGTAAGGTGTACCGTGAGGCCATCAAACCAGTGCTTGATAAGATAGGTATATCCCTCCTGTGTTGGCACTTCGAGCGTACCGGGACCCGAACGCAGCAGCTTGCCGGCAAGCCAGCGCGGAACCTCTCCCTCGACTTCCAGCTCGATGGCCTCCACCGTCTGTGTATCACGACATCAAAACAGTAAATATAACTCAAGAATATATATTATTTATAACTGATACTCAAGTTATATAAATAAGTAGTATGAGATAATTATAACTATCCGAACAAAAAGAAAAGGAGAATAGGGAAAACCTCTGGGCAGTTCTTGAAGCCAAGGCCGAGTGGGGAGTCGCGTAGAACCCGGACGCGCCGGCTCTCCTGTTGGAGCTGTTTGCGGTGGGCAGGCCCGCCGATGTAGGTGTCGTAGAGAGCCCATGCGCCCACCGCACCGACCAAGGTCGCCGCCATCGCCAGCGGGTGCGCACGCACCGTCGCCCAAGCGTCCGCCAGACTTGAGTGTCCGCCTGTGACAGCCCAGACGGGTCGGGTCGTCCAGCCCCATCGCTTTCCACCATGTCGACCTGCTCATGACTTCTGTGTCGTGTGTGTGGGTGTAGGAAGTAGTTTGTGTTGTGGCTGGTGTCGATGTGAAAAGCTTTGCGAGCAGACGGGTGAATTGGCTGAGGGCAAGTGGTCGCCAATGGCAAGATTTGGAGGAACTTAATGCAGAAAAGGAAAAGCGCCAGACCAATAGGAACATTTGGTTTTCCTCCGTGGGACACTTAGGGGTACCAGGGTCACGACGTTAGGCCATATCCGATGACTCATCAGAATGGCCAAAGAAGTTGCCTGTGTAAGAGGAGAGGGAAGTTCAAATGTGGAAGGGTGCACTGGGATAAAGAGACCACGGTACCGTGAAAGCCATAAGGGATGTGGTGTGGCACGCGTGCTCGTGCAATCTCGCCCAAGTCCTTGGCATCTAGAATCAGGAGGAAGCTCGTAGCTGTCGCGCCATCAAGTACAATGCTGCGTAGGAGCAGAGTCAGCAATCCATATGAACTACCTTTTAAAGGTCTCAGCAAGTGTACCTGAGCAGAATCCCGTCATCCTCTTCCGATGCAGCGGGAGAGGGAATGAAGATAGGCTCAGCAGGGAAGAGGCCCTCCTCCATCCACAAAACCTTTTCCCCTGTCTGCACGTTGTACTTGATGATCCTATCGAGGAACGACGTATCCGTCTCCGACATGGACATTCCATAAACGTAGGTATAAGGCTTCATGTGCCTATCAACGTTGATACGCGGCAGTTCCACCGTATTGGCATAGAGGACTTCTTTCACAACTTCTCGGAGCGCAGCCTCAGTACCTGATCGTACATTGGTCAAGGTGAAGCGAGTGAGAGCGCCTCGCTCATACTTGGGCGTTGAAGAGAGGATTCGGTCCAGTAGTAGATCGTCAATTAGAGAGCTATCGGAGTACATTGTCAAGTCCATCACGATATTGTCTAGTGGAAAGGCAATGTTATTGCAGAAGACTACAGTTTGATGTAAGGTAAACCATCGTACCATCTACTTCCCAAGCGTTGATATTATGGAAGCAAAAGGCTGCAGGCGTCTCGTAAGCATGCACTAACTCGCCAGTGTTGCGATCAACAACGTAGAACCTAAAGAAAGTGAATTCGTGTAACGTGCACAGATAAGATGCTTGCTACGTACTTAGCATTATCGTTTCCATTCCAGGTCATCGCTTCTACTACCGCTTTATGCCAAAGCAACTTAGGTGTGTTGATGTAAAGCGGCCACGCCTGCATGATAAAGACACGTAACTGTGAGTGCACAGTACTACGAATATCAGACAATTAAAGCAACCTGGAGGATGAAATAATTGTCTGTTAAGGCAAACGAATGCATGTAGGAAATGTTGGGGGCAGTGAATGAGCAGATAATGCGAGTCTCGCCTTCATCGGGTACAGCGAATACGCTGTATGTGGCATGACTACCGACATCGCAGACAAAGTTAACCTATGGATGAGGTGAGAAGTGAACTGGGGCAAATGTAGTAAGACGAGGTTACGTATTCTCTTCGGTGGGTGTCATACTGCCCATGAGCGCTGGAGAAGGGACCCTTTAGACGACTGTCAAAGCGCTCAAATGTAGCCATCTTGCCAGTTGTTTTCAGTGTCGTAGGATCGAATGGCATCAGCATGTTTGCATCAGTTTGGTTGTAAAGTTGGCCTAAGGCATGTGGTAAGTTGAGCGAAAACGCAGAAATGAGAAGATAAAGTACCTTTGATTCGCTTCACTGTTACGCCAATATTGACGGCATCTCCGCCAGTCTGTGAGTCAGCCGGTAAGCTGCAAGGAATACTGTCAACACGAAAAAGCAACGTAGTTCTGGGAATAGGAGACATACTGCATTCGGAATATGGAGCTCAGCTTGTCAAACGTGGACTTGCATGGATCAGCTCCAAATGTTAAAAACTCCCTAATGCGTTAAGGTGCCATCGGGGGACACAGCGTTAACAGGACATGATATGGTTAAACAGGAACAAATACCCGCCATGAGACGCGATGTAGTTCTCCACCTCGCGTGCGGCCTTACGGTTGGAGTAGAACACGCGACCTTCCTTGATCTCGAATCCATGCATCATCTGATTCATCAAGCATTCACAAATTGGATCAGCAATAATACATATCGCATGCTGCCCGCTGCAGATGACCGTCATCATGTGTACCGTGAGACCATCGAACCAGTGATTGACCAGGTAGGTGAAGCCGTGTTCTGTCGGCACTTCGAGCGTGCCGGGGCCCGATCGAAACAGTTTGCCGGCAAGCCAGCGCGGAACCTCTCCCTCTACTTCCAGCTCGATGGCCTCCACCGTCTGTGTCCAGATATCCCGCGCATTTACATGACGAGTAAATTTATTAATTTCTATTTTTGAATAAATGCAATAAAAATAAAAATAGGTTGTTAAAAAACAAATAAAAATAAAGAAAGGTGAAAAAACCTCAGGGCAGTTCTTGAAGCCAAGCGCGAAGGGAGAGTCTGCACGGACGCGCAGGCGACGTTTTTCCTGCTGCCGGCGGCTGCGGTGCGCTGGGCCGCCCACGCGTGCCTCGTACATTGCCCAGCCGCTGGCGGCAGCCGCAGTCACGAGGGCCGCTGCCACGTAGGGATGCGCGCGCACCATCTCCACGAGCCGCGACCAGACCGTCTGCGCCATAGCGCGGCCACCGTACAAGACAACCGCCAAGGCCTGGCCGACGTGTACCTTGTCCTTGCTGCTCATCGCGAAGAGGCAAAAAGAGCACAAGGGTAACCGTTCATATTTTAAATTCCTCATTGTGTCACGTTCAAAGACACAGTCTTCGTTAAAATTTGAAGAATTCAGCCAAAGAAAACCTCTGAATTGTCCTGGGGAGTGTAGCCCAGATTCGTGATCGTCTCCTGCATGTCGTATACCTTGATGAAGTGGGGGAAGGCAGCAAGGCGCTCAGTACAAACAAGCCTACTTTATGGAAACATGTCACATACCTTCTTGTCGTTGTTGCTCACGGCGTAGGCCAGCATGCAGGGAATTCCGCCAGGCGCAGGCTTGATCTCTGCCTCGATTGCCTGATCATCACGCTTCACCATCAGCTTACTGTGTATTAGATCAAGTTTTTGATACACATACCCTCCGGAAGAAGCCTACCGCATCTCTATGCGATAGATACATGGCACGCATGTATGCTTCGTTGACAGTCCCCTTCAGATCAGAAGGATCATCTACAGGACATCAGGGTTAGTACAGAAAGAGGAAAAATAGACAAAGAAACACTCACTGTTAAGCCTGATCCATCCAATACGGAAGACCACGGTCTCAAGGCGAGTGTGAAGCGAAAAGAGCTTGCATAGGTCTTCTCCACAGCATTTGGATACCGCATACAGAGAATCGGGGAACGCTAGATCCTGATGGAAGCACTTTGGATTAGTCCACTAGCAATGGAAGGGAGAAGGAGAATTCAAACCCCCAGGCGCACTGTTCCAGGCTTGACTCGTTCCTGATCAAGCGACTCTGTGCAACGTTCATATTATTGATCAACACTTAGAAAACGATCAAGGTGGTTACATCCAGCCACATGGAGAGTGTCAACACACCTGGCTTCGCCGGATCGGCACACATTGAGCCGTTCTGGGTATGATTGGTGGACGCAAAAATGAACCTGCAGGTGAAACATGCTGTCAGCAACAAGCTTATGAACATGGCACCAGGGCAAGCGTACCTCTTCACCTTGGCACGTACACACTCCTCTAATACGTGATATGTTGCCTCTACGTTGTTCTTGAAAACCACATGAGGCCCTGTGAGATAAATGCAATCTATATGTGAGTCACCTCTCAGAAACGGGAAGATGCCGTTGATGAAGTTGTGCCTTGCTCAGGAAAGGGTACTGCCAGTGTGTACGCTGCCAGGTGAATCACCACATCAAGTCCCTCGAAAAGACCTGACAGTTACACACTCCCATTAGCTTTTCAGTACAGCAAGAGAGCAGACCCTAACCACTACCACCTCACTCTCACAGCATCCCGTGCGTACCTTTCACTTGCTCCCTCTCTGACAGGTCCACAACCATAGTCTCGTAGCGCTCCTTCTCAGTCGTCAGTGTTTCTGCGTCGGTGCCTGTACAGGTACATCACCACAGTACACCCGTTGACACAACCTTGTCAGTGCTACAGTCTACACACGAATACTCCTGTTCAAGATGTGAAGAACGTGCACTCAGGCTTCTCGAAGGAGAACAGCTTGAGGTCGTACTGCTCCTTAAGATGGCGGATGAGGACTGTGGCCAACCGGCCTGTCGCGCCCGTGATGCCTACACGCGTCTTGTGCTCCATTTCCTTTGTGTTGTAAGGTCACTTGACGAAGAAAAAAAAAGGAAAATATTTTTCTTCAAATTATGAAATTTTCGTTCTTCCATTGGAAAAATCTCTTGGTGCGAAATGAATTACTATTAGCCGAACACAAGATAGCTGAGCGCTTCCGTTCACAAAGTGTTCTTACCCTATCCATGGAGAAAGAGGCAGCACAGCGCGCAGAGGCGGAGAAGGGGAAGGGAAAGGACAAGGCCTCCCAAAAGAAGGAGAAAAAGAATAAGGACAAGAAGAAGGAAAAGAAGAAGGGCACGTCGGAGAAGGACAAGAAGAAGGAGAATGCCTCCTCCGTAGGTGGTTCGTGTCCCCACTCATACTTGGTGCTTGTTGTCTCTTGGCCCTTGAAGTGGCACTGACGGGTTCACTACGCACTGGTCTCTGCAGGAAGTGGCGAGAAGGTGCGGCAACTGATCGTGCTGGATGGTAGGGTAACCCATGACTGGGTCAAGCTATTCGAGAATGATCGGTATTTCATTTACCTTTTCCTCAATTATTAAGTTCCTAACTTTATTTTGTACACCATTGTGAAACAGGTTGAAGGATGGAAGTCGCCTACGAGTGGTGCAGGCCTCGTGGATGGAGACGTCCGTCGCTGTGTATGCGGACTCGGGTAAGAACCTGCTTCTTGTGCACTTGTGGAGAGCTGAACTGGTTGATGATGATTTCTTCCCGCAAGGCTGCATGATGAGCATTGCGCCCATTCGTGAGACTGAAGGCAAGGTCACGCGTCCGAACAGTCTCGGAGTTAAGCCTGGTATCCTCCGTTGAGTCGTTGGGTTCTGATTTCGTTCACTAACCAAGGCATGCAGACTTCCTCTTGATTCGTAACCAGGTACGAGGCCCTACGCCCGCGTCGGACAACAGAAACGTGCTCTACGGGCTGATGATGGCGAATGTACCAGCAATCAACACGCTTCAGTCCGAGTATATGTACGAAAGAAGCAGTTCAAGGCATGCGAACACTCCGTCAAGCTCATACTTTATCTTCAATTGCAGGAACTTGGAAAGGCCGATCATGTACAGTGTACTGCGAGAGATCCAACAGAGGCTTGGACCGGAGAAGTTTCCTCTCATCCCTATCAACTATTACTCTGGCCACAAGTACGCCTCTTGCTTCCTGAAGACGGTACTGTGGTTACTTACAGGTGTACAGCCAAATGATCATGACGCCCAACATGCCGGCAGTCATAAAGGTTTCACATGCTCACGCGGGAATGGGCAAGATCAAGCTAGATGAGAGTGCTGGATTTCGCGACCTTGCTACTGTGCTCGCCCTTCATAACGATTACTGCACGTCCGAGGTGAGTTCCCCCTTGCATCATCTGCAAGCGCAGGCTCATCTCAGTTCGTCTGGTAGCCATTCATTGACGCAGAGTATGGCCTACGCGTGCAAAAGATAGGCAACCATTTCCGTGTCTACAAAAAGGTAATCATATCCTACTCCATGCGCTAGTGCACTGATGTCATATGTGTATAACAGGTGTACACTGGCAGCGGATGGAAGTCCCAGTTCGGCGGTTCTGACCTTCAGTTAACTGAGCTAACTGAGGTGAGTGAGGTTGACTGTCGGATCCTTCTTGATACTGACTCGGCATGTAAAGAGGTACAAGCTGTGGGTAGATGAATGCGCGAAAGCATTCGGAGGGATGGACCTGCTTGCTGTTGATGCGTTGAAGGCCAAGAATGGACAGGAGTACATCATTGAACTGAACGAAACTGCCATTGGTACGTGCTAACATCCCACAAAGCTCATCAACCAGTGGTTGCTGATGCCCAAGGATTGCCAGGTCTCACTCCTGGCTATGAGGAAGAGGACACCGAGCACATTCACCAGCTCGTTCTGGAGCGCATGAACGAGATCTTTTGTTCGTCCTCTTCATCATAATTGCGGGTGTTTCAAACGCGGTTTGCGACGTTTTGAAATTTCTGAATGAAATACAGATAAGGAAATGAACTGTTTGGGTAAACAAGATGATCATCAAGCGCCGGAGGCTCACAACCCACATCAGCCGGGATGAGCCTGCTCCAAAGGCCGTTGCTGCTACTCTTATTGGTATGTGTGCTGCTAGTCTACGTCATGTTTATGCACATCCTGTCCGGGCGATTTGCGCCACCACCGCATGAGCAGCAAGAGCCAACCGAGCAAAAAGGAACGGAAGAGGTGGAGCGGCTGGCGGCGCTAGAGGAGCAGAACACGCGACTACAGCAGCTACTGCAAGGACTGTCAGGCCGCATCGCACGGCACGAGGATGCCACTCAGCGTGATCATCCCAGTGTCGGAGAAGACAAGTTGCGCGAGCTGGAAGAGCAGAACAGAGATCTCCAACAGATGGTCCATACCCTCTCGGAAAGGATCACAGAGCAGCAGAAACAGATCGAAGACCTTCAGTTGAGGAACGCACATGGACCAGAGGACCAGAAACGTGAACAGATAATGGCCACCAGCACCGGCACGCTGGACCAACAAAAGCGACCACGTACAGAGGACGCACCACCAATTCCTTCACCATCAATCAATGAAGAGGAGGAACACGCGGACGAGGAGCCCAGCGTGTGCCAGGGCAAAGCCTGGACGGTAGTCCCGCCTCCTCCGCACGGTCTGGTGAGGCTCAGGCCCGGTACCAACGAGTCGTGCTTCAATCCACGACGTGACTACCGCGTGTGGCCGGTTAGGGTGGACGGATGGTGGGACGGTGAGCACCTACCGTGCGACATTCCCTGCCACGGCAACTACGGCGGTCCACTGGGCAAAGTGCGCAAAGGGCACCTCTCGCTGGGTCGGAACTACGCGGATGCTTCTCACTACACTGATGACCCGTGCATGGCGATCGTCGACCGTACCATGGAGATGGTCCACCGAAGTTCGGTCCCGGCCCATCCAGCCAAGAGGTACGCCAGCACTCACCGCCCATTCACGATCTTCGCCGACACTCGCTATGAAAGGTGCTCCTCCTCCACGCCACCCTTGCAGAGATGCTCATGCTGACTTCATCATTCATCATGTACTAGTGACGTGATGATGCAGTACTTCTCATGGTATGAGTACCAGCTCATGAAGCCACCGTCCCCTAAGACGGCCCGTGCGATGGTAGCGGTGTTCATCTCCAATTGTGGACCTGAGCGGCGCTTGAAATGGCTGCGTCAACTCAAGGATGCTGGCGTCACAGTTGACTCCTACGGCATATGTCATCGAAGTCTGTCCGTAGAGCGTTCCGACGACTGGCTCGGACAGAAGAACAACATCACCAGTGCCTACAAGTTCACCTTCGCCTTCGAGAACTCGGCGGTGAAGGACTATGGTACCTACTTCCTCGTGATCAGCATTCCTTAAGTTGCTTAGCACTCACCTTTCCCTCAGTGACCGAGAAGCTCTTCGGGTCGTTAGCTGCAGGGTAACCCTTTCTTCCAGGATGGCATGGCCAACCTGACTCTTCTTCCTCTTCAGATCTGTGCCGCTCTATGACGGTGCGCCTAATGTGAACGAGTTCCTCCCTGGACCCAAGTCAGCCATCCTGGCAAGCAGTTTCCAATCAGGAACCGATATGGCCAAGTACCTCCTCTACCTGAACAAGAACGAAACTGCTTATGCGGAGTACTTGACCTGGAAAGGTATACACCCACCATGGATTGGACCCTCGTGCAGAGTGCTGCTTGGCTGAAACGGGAGTCCTGCAACAGATGAAGGTCCCACGGCACAGTTCATGGCGCATGCTGACATCTCGCGGGTTCATAGCAAGTGTCGAATGTGCATCAAGGTTGCTGATGTGCAGCGATTCCACGTCGGCACGCAGTTTGCGGGTAATCCCTGGCAGAAGGAGAATGAGCGAGCCAAGGAGGAGAACAAGGGATGCCACAGTATGACGCACTGATCCTTCTTTCTTCAGAATCTCAGTACTGACGTGTTCCTGTTCCACGACTTGATCATGCAGTGGTACGGGTTCGAGAGCGAGGAAAGTTCTGGTTAAGGGAGATCTACCTTCAAGAGCCGACCTACGATGGGCTGATGTCGGCCATCACGAAGCGATACCAGGACCAGCCGGAGAAGTTCCCCATCTATGCAATCTATGATCTCTGGAACAAGCGCAAGTATCTCACGACAGATGAACATGTTGAAGATCTGATCTCCAGCTACACGCATCCTGAGGTGGAGATCATCTTCACCGAGCCGGGAGCTGCCGATCGCTACTCCTACACTGACTGGTACTACAACAAGATCGGGAAGCCTGTTCCTCCTCGTCCAGAACGAAGTGGCTATGAAGAGTAAATCCTTACACTTAGTTTTGCGGTACTCTTCAACTATGAGAAGTCGTTAGCGCTTCTTTGAAAGAATTGATTGGCCAGAGCGATACTCATTTCAGCCCAATCTGGAAGCGCGGCAAAACGCTTTTGCATGCACACAGCTCATACAAAGGCATTGTAGAGAGGATGAAGGCTGTTGAGGTGGTGGGGTTGCTGGCCTGTATCCTGTTGTGCGCAGGCGCTGTAGTCCAAGGTAAGTTGCTTGCCTTCCACAACTGCTTTCACACTAACGCGTACAAATCGCGACTCCAGGCCAGAACGGGGTGCCTGTCATCATGTTCAACATCACCGTCGAGTAAGTACAAGTACTTCCCCGTGCTCTTCCCTTGTGGTTGACATCGAAGCTTCCCTTAAGTGAGACACAATGGACCCCGTGCGTGGCGTGGGGCCTCACACCGTGGCTTGAGCCCAACGTGACGACTCCTTCTCAGGTGCCCATTCAGTCCTGCGACCAGGGCAAGTTCAAGTACACCTTCGGTACAACCATGCGCGTCTTCATTCTTTTCGTCGCTTTCGTTCTTCGTTTTCACGCTTGATGTGCATGCGGGGCAGAATACAACTTCAACTACCCCACGCTACGGCCGGTCTTCTACTCGCAGGTGATACTCGACGCCTCCCCGCCGACCTGTTTGATCACCTGCAAGCCCACACCTGGCCACCCGATGCCGTACAGCTGCTCCTACTGCACCGTCATGTACTGCGCTTTACTCTTTCGTTCCTCCTCGTCTGGAGACTAACCTGAGAATCTCTCGCAGGGACTCGCGCGAGGGATACCACTTGACGGTACTGCCATTGCACACTCGACCAAGAATGTCGTTACTTACCTTCTCCCGCGGGAGAACAGAAGTACAAGTTCGATGTGGTGGCTTGGAAGTGGCGTTCATGAAGGGATCAATAGGACGGCCCCTCAGAGTAACGTGCCATCCTTGCTCCGCCCTTTTGAACCACAAGAAGAGAGTTGCCTTGACGTGACCTTGGTTTGCTGAGGCCTCCCGTTGGAGGTCTACTATATTATGTGAGCTCTCATAGAATACCACAAGATTGAACCTCGATCAGAATCCCAGACCCTTGCGGTTATTCTTGACGATGGCCGTGAGTGGTTCCGCGATGCCCTCGCCATTGGAACCTAATAGCATAAATACGTGAGTGAGGACTCGCACGAAGTAAGGCTGACATGCAAACGGGGCAGACGTACCAACCAGGCCACCACCGCTCCATCCCATGGACTGCAGCAGGCGAGCGCCAAAGGTCTCGTGGCCTAACGGAGAGGCTCCCTCGCCAACCACCTTGCCGTCCATCTGTCGCTTGGTCACTACCCTGGTGTCCTTGCCCTAATTACATGTACGTTCGCGATGAGAATGACCATCAAGGGAAAATGAGTTTTTGGTGTGTCCGTACGATCTCCCGTTTGTGCATGTTCTTGAGCTTTCGCAACTTCTTGTTGTCCTTAGGCAGCTGCTTAGGCTTCTGCTTGCCTGGTGGTGTGGACTTGACCTATCGATACATAAAAGTTAGGGGAAAACAAAGCAGACATGCAAGAGATGATGTAGCGAACCTTGGCTGCCATGTTGAGGAATTCAAGAAGCTCAGCCTGTGGAGGGTAGCAAGTATAAACAGATTTCACAAGCGTAGGGAACCGATGTCGCCCCATTCCATAGCTCTTGCTCTCGAGGTGATACAATTCACCGAGCTGGTGTACCATGACGCGCTGTTTCTTGTTCATTGGAGGCAGCTCCAACCTGAATAACGCAAAGGTATGGGTTGAGCACTCCCTTCCAATACAAAGTCGCCATACACTACTTACCACTCCTTGTCTTCGTTAGCGATGAATTTGCGGATGGCCTCATTTATGGAATGGACTGTGATCATGCCACTAGGGGTACGCGGCTGACCCTTGAGTGGCGTGCGATCGATGTATGGTAACTCCTAGGAAAAGGTGTCAGCTAATGGTTCTTGAAAAATAAAGAGAGAGTACTAGTGCACCTCTTCATCAGTGATAGTTTCCTCGTTGAACTCGTCATGTTCATACCACTGGCCCTTCTTGGTCTTTCGTCCCCGGCCACCTCGCTCAGGAGTTTTCCACTTCTTGCCTCTTGGCTGCTGCTGCGGAGACTGCTCCTCTCTGAAAGCCACACTTCCGCCTTGCTTCCGCAGGCGTTGCTGGAAGCCTGTTCGAAGATAGGTTTGCATCGCAGATAACGCGGCGAGAGCGGAGGGATAGGGTAGATGAAATGATCTCAAGTACGTCAACATGAAGTTGACAAGATTGGTGGGTCATGGCGCACGCGTGAAGCGTTAACGCTAAGACGAGGCTTCAGCTGCATGCCTTCACTTAACACCCAATCCAGGTGAATGTTCCACAATGCACGCCGTGAACTTCATAACGTGAAGGACAGCCGTCGGTGTGCGATTGGCGGTAATCATTCAGGATCAATGTGGGCACTAAGATCATCAGGCGTTTCCAGCCACATGCGCCATCGTCCGATAGTATGAGATCAGCGGTGGGAACCAAGGCCACCACATTCTCCCTTTTCTATCAACCCTCCCGAGAGAGCAGCCGCCGACGTGGGCTAAGCAGATCGCAGCCAGACACCAGAGTGAACTGGGTCAGTGCTCTGGCTCTTACTCGGTACTTTCATGATTTAGGACTTCTTCCTCTCTTTGCGAATCAAGGTGGAATCAGTCACCATAGCACTGTCCACCACGCTGAACGAGCTCTCCACAGCACGACACATCATAGCAAAAGGCACAGCAAGAAAACGAGACGTACTTGGAGGCCGTTTAGCGGATGACTCTGCGCGCAGAAAGAGAGGAAAATCTGCATTAAGAACAGCTTCGAATTCATCCTCCCGAACGGTAGACTTAACGAGAGCTGCAGTTGAAAAGGAAATTAGGGATTGCCTGATGTGTTTAGCTGAAGTGAGGTGATTACCAATCTCACTTTCGTCCCAAGGCTGCAGGCCCAGTGGGGTTTTGCGCGGCTTTCCCTTTCCATCACTCTCAGAGCCAGCTGGGCTCTCTTCACTGCCATCTTCCTCTTCATCTTCATCGCTTTCTTGCTCGCTTTCGTCGTCGCTTTCATCATCCTCGTCCTCTTCGGATGAATCGTCATCAGACGAATCGGACAAATGATAATCATTGATTTGCGATACGATATGCAGGAGCAAGTGCTCTTCTAGCTCCTCCTCCTGATGAAAAAGTCAGACACAGCTAAGGAAGTAACTAAAACGGGCCATGTACCTCAAGGTTGAGATCTGCGAGATCCGAATTGAGCATATAGTCGCGTAGGAGCTCGTCATCGATGATCATTCCGGAATCATCACTGTCATCGTCATCGTAACTCTTCTTCCCCTTAGGCTGCTTCTTACCTACAAAGAACTCATCAGATACCTTTTCCTCTTGCCACAATGTACACGTAAAGAAGGTACCTTTTTGTGGTGCACCCTTTTTGCTACCCTTCTGTGGCACCCCTTTACGCATTCGTCTGCCGCCTCGTCCGAATAGGAAGTCCTCGTCAGCTTGATCATTTTCTTCATCTTCTTCAGAGCTTTTCGTGCGCTTGCTTCGATCATACTCGCCTGCGGCTAGTTTCATGCGCACAAGATCCCGTGTAGAGAACAACGCGTCATCGCTTTCCATGGGTTCCATATCTTTCTTGTGCTTCTGTTGCTTAGAGGCCTTCTTTTTCTCTTTCTTATTCTTTTGCTTCTCCTGCTTATTCTTTGGCTTTTTGGCCTGCGTCGCTGTGGCATGCTCGCTTGTTGCAGGTTCATTGATCTCTATCGATGCACCGATGGTAGCGTTAGCAACCACGGTGATGGCGCCATGGGCACCGGTTACAGCAACAGTCGTCTCCTCCTTTATAACTGCATCCGTAGCGGAATCCACAACCTCGGCTTTGGCCGATACGATGACCATAGGGATCTCTTCTTGCTCCACTTTCTCGGTGTAGCTCCAGTGGAAGTCCACTGGAGAGCAGGGCGATGCTGAAGGCGCGGCGCCACGTCCCCGTCCGCGACCGCGTCCTGCGTATGCTGGGCTAGCTCCTCCTCGTCCTCGTCCGCGACCACTAAAGGTTTTCTCCTGCTGTTCTTGGGGTGTGCTGGCCAATATCGGCACGCGCGACGGGGAGACAATTGGCATGTACTTGGGGATCACCGGTTCGCTTTGCCATCGCACCGGGCGAGCGTGTTCCTTACGGTCGCCATCCCCGTTGTGGTTGTTCTGCGCCTGTTCGCCTTCCCGATCGCCGTCGTTCTCAGCTGCATCGCTATTGTCGTCCGCGGACTTGTCTTCATTGTCCTTATTGAGGGTCTCGCCCTTGACGAAGCGCATGAAGCTGGTCATCATGACAGTGGTTGATGCTCCCCCACTGACGGTCATCGGCGCAGAGGTCTTGTAAGCTGTCAAAGGCAACTCCTCTGGAGTCTTGTTCTGTCGTGTGGAGAGCGACGACTCGCTACGGAAGCCGATGAAGGCATGATCCGCCAGATCGATGTCATCATCTTCATCATTCACGGCACGCTTGAACAGCGCAGCCTTGTCGCCGCCAGGCGAACGTGCTGCTCCGCCTCCGTTGCCTCGTCCCTTCTTGCCCTTGTGAGCGGCAGGGAACTCGCGACCAAACTGGCTCAGCTCTCGCATGGCTGTTCGCGAGTGACTGCCGGCACCTTCACCTCCTGCGCGCATGAGCAATAACATCACATGTGAGCGTCAGCGGCTGCGCGTTGTCAGCGGTCGTCCACTGCACCTACCTGTGGAAGAGGGCGAGGAGGAAGGCGGCGGAGAGTCCTCGCGGGCTACCCAGTGGTTGGTGGTGGCGTCGAAGGTCCACATGAAGTTGCCAAAGTCCTGGAAACCGCCCGACTTGCTGCGCTGGCGGTGATGGTGGCCGCCCGGCTGGCCCGCGTAGGCTTCCCCATCCGCGCCGCCGGCAGCCGCCGCGCCACCGCCGCCGCGTCCGCCGCTCTTCCGGCGCTTCTTCTTGTCTCCCGGTGCGGGGTGATGAAAGCCTCCACCCTTGGTCTTGGGACTCTTCGAGTAGTGGTTACGCTTCATTCTTCCTCTTCTTGAATCCCTCCCTCTACTTGAAAACCGTTGAAGATGACAGAAAAGGGGATCGGTGAGATGTTACTTGAGAATCTCGAGTAGCGCAAGGGTTGCTGAGCGCTCCCTCTCGATCAAGCGTGCGCTGCTGCTACGAGGCAGGAAGGAGAGAAGGAAGCACACGTACACACGAAGCACCGAGCCGGACTTTTCTTTCTCTACGCGTTCACGGCCTCTTGATGTCAAGTGAGATGTCAGGACGAGGTCGTCAGTCGATGTCGAAGAAGGACCCCTTCCCCCTTATCTCAAGACCTTCTCGTCTTCTTCCCTACCCGTCTTCAGCACCTTTCGTTTTCTTTTCTTTTCTTTTTCATTTCCTTCCGAAATTTCGAGTGGAATGTGTGGTATGTAACATACGAAACGATAGCGAAACTGTTTGGGATGTTAGGCGTATTTTTGGTTGTTGTGCCGCAACGTACGCGGAGAACTAAACCCGACACACAGCCTTTGGACTTCGGCACACCGTGGTGCCGTTGGGAGGTCCCGCCAACATGTTCAGCAGACTCACGGGGTCGAAGAAAGGAGGGGGTACCTTGATTGCTTCTTCTTTTGGTGTTCTTATGTTGTGTCGCTTTCGATCTTTTTGTTTTTCGTTCTTTGGGGCCTACTTGTTGGGAACGTTTCCTTCGAAGTCGAAGGGGTGGGAAGAAGGAAAGATGGATTCTGGAAGAAGTATCCGCGTATGAACATGGTTGGTGACGGCTGACCTCGCTACGGGTCGCCGACACCGACCGTGCATACTTGTTCCCTGCCGGAAAACATGTGTGTCGCAGTTACTTCATTTTTATTCTCTATCTCACACATGTTATGTTTGTGTTGCCTGTGTATGTGTTGTTGAATTCTCTGTAGTTAAAACGGATGAAGGAGGTCTGGGTGACTCAGGAGAATCCCGACCGACCAAGCCGGCCGGCTTCGCCACGATGCGTCCCGGACGGTCTCCGGCTGCTACACTTTCTCCACCGCCAGCCCTCACACCACCGCCCTTGGCCGGGACGGGAGGATCCGGCAGCCTCCAGTCGTCGGTTTCGGCCGTCACTTCCTCTGTTCCCGCGGCTTCTTCGTCTTCACCGATCGCCATGCGTTCGTCGGCTGCAATGCAGCATCAATTGCCCGGCAATGGAGCATCGCCGTCGCCGTCAGGTTCACCCGCTCTGAACGGATCATGGAGTCGAGTGGACGTGTCCGCCTATTCGACCATTCGTCGTACCGCGTCTGTGGTGTCTTTGGGCAAGACCTTGCCTACGGGCTCTGCGACAGCACAGCAGGCTTCGGGATCTTCCACTCCTGTTTCATCCTCACCTCCCGGCAATACTGCCGTCACGTCCTCACCGCCACGTCCGATCGTGCCTTCGCTCAGCTTGGGACTACCCGGTAATGCGTCACCGGGACAAATATCTCCTTCTTCGCCTTCACGGATACCTGCGTCACCATCAACAGCCTCCAGATTGTTCCAATCGCCTGCTCGCGCTGCATCCTCGCCGCGATTGGCCGCCCTTGGTTCATCAGAGTTCGCAAGGCGAGTACCCACTTCCGACAACGTAGCAGCAACTCCAAGTCCGCCGATTGATCGTGCACTCAAGTCTTCCTCCTCTTCTTCGCTGGCGTCCTCTGCTGCATCACTCTCCCACTCGACTTCCGGATTCGAGGGAGTGACCCTCCGTGGTTCCTTTACCCCTGGTAATGGGCTTGAAAGGAACGATTGGTATGAGTACCGTACAGTAGATGATATCCGGGTCAGGAAGCTGGAGGTTGAGCATCTGGAACACAATTCACGCGTCAACAATGCGATACAGTTCTTTAGCTTTCTTCTCAAGCATCAGGAGCGCTTCTTCAAGGTAACGTTCATTTTCTCACTGGCATTAATTGGATCGCACAATTGACAATTTTTACAGGCCAACGAACATGATAAAGTGACAGAATCACTGTACTCGCTATTCGAACACATCAACAACAACGGTAAATATTCTCATTTCTCCTGTTTTACAAGAATGTATGGAACTCACTTTGCCATGATGCAGGATTAGCTGTTGAGGACCTGTTTGCCTATCAGATTTCCAGGGCCAAAGCGGAACCGCTCTACAACTTGATAATGATCAAGGGTACTCGGTGGCTCTCGTTTGCTCCAGTACAAACGGCTACTTACACGGTGATCACTTTTCTTATAGGGATGTCCCTATCCAACGACACGAACGTACACATTGTAGGTGAGTTGCTTCGACTAGCATTGGAGCGTCTGCCGCGCAGACCGATCAACTTCGACAATTTTGAACCATCCCGGTCCTTCGTTGGTATACGCCTGGAATGCTGTGTCCTTGACTTGTACTCTTATTGACAATGTTGGCATGATGCAGATTTGGAGGGCGATGAAGCCAGTCGAATCAAGCTGGTTGAGGAAGTTCTCAACCGGGTTGATGCTGGAGATCGACAGCTTGCCGGTCTGATCGTTGGCCTGGTGGGTCAACTGATCAGTATGGCTGAGATCAACGCCGCGAACGAAGAGATACTGCTACATATTTTTGCTCCGCTTCTCGTCGATGGCAAATGGCTGGCCTACCGCGCGCCACCAGCTATCAAGATTCGAGAACCCTTCATGATCTGAATTTCCCTAGTTCTTTCCCCAGGCCAAGTGGAGAACATCCATGAGCTGCAAGACTATATCCGCGAGGCCTGGGTCATACTTATGTACTTTATGCCGAGCGAAGAACAAGGCGAGAGATATTACACTGGGATCACACGGCCACTGCTAGCATAACTCAACTCTCTGCTTGATCACTTTACAGCTTCTATACAGGGCGCGTTTTTCACTGACTAGCTATCCACCGGAGGTGATTCAAGTATCAGCCCCTTGATCAACACCTTCGAAGCTGAATAATGACTGATCATTAGTTTTTCAAGCAGGTTGGGAGAATGGCAAAGGGGTTTACGCACGCGCAAATGATGGATAGCTCAATGTCAGCGGCAAGACTGTCGATATCCTCCTCATCCATGAAGTCTTCGAGCGGAACAAGGCATGCCTTGAGCCCATACTCGGTTAGAAGTGAGGCTATGTTCCTGTTTTCGCTGATCATCAGACAGACAGTGAGCTCGCTGGCCTTCGACTTGGGCTATTCGCAGATACCTTCGCAGGTGATAGGTCATCAGTAAGATTGCTGTGGGTTCACGATGAAGCAGGAAGCTCACGGTCGCAACAAAGTCCTCGAACTCTGGTCACGAAGGTGAGAGAGAGCGAAGATCACCGCAATGCAAGCACACGTGGGCGTACGAGTGGAGTCATAGAGACAATCGGCGGCCAACAGCACCTGTGGTGGCGGAACGTTCGGGTCCAGCAGATACGATGGCAACAGACCCCACGTCAGCCCACGTACGCGATATCGCTCGTGTTCATCTTCATCATCATAATTTCCACTTTCCTCTTCTTCTCTTTCTGGGTCAGACGTATCCTTCTCTGTTGCTTCACTTCCGCTTGCCGATAGACGACGTCTTAGCGCTGCCACAGTTCGGCGGAGCGCTTCCAGCACCGGACCGGCCTCCTCAGCATCGGTGAATATCACTTCGGCAGCGCCGGCCTCTGCGGCAGCCACTCCACACGTCCCGAGACCGCTGCCGAGCTGGTGTTACGCAAAGTTTAGCTTCTCTGATGCATCGGAACTACGCTTCGCAGTGGTCGCGTACCTCCAGCACGCGGCGGTTGCGGACGAGGTCGGGGTACCGATGCAGGAAGGCCCTCAGCACCACCGCGGACGGCCACTCGTGGTGCTGTCCGGTCTCCAGCAGACCACGCACATCCTCCATACCTTTCGGAAATATTTAATTCGTTTTATTTGCGTTTCCCAAATTTTTCGCAAAATGATTCTGGAAACAAAAAGAAAACGAAGGAAATCAATTCGAAAACTCCGAAGAACTTCGTCTGGTGCGGAAGCCGATACACATTCGATTCGGCTCATTGCGTCACGCTTTTTCGATTCTGCACACAGTCACTTCTTCGTACACGATGCGGCGCAATGCCTGCTTCGTTTTTTCTTTCACACTTGTCTTCTTTCTCATTGTAGCTGTCTCAGGTCTCGCGTGCCCTCCTTTTTTACTTTTATTAATTTTATTTAAATTTGGCTTTTTATATTATTGTTAATTCTTTGGAGAATTACTTGACATCCATTTTAACATGAGTATTTTCTTTTGGGGTAATGCATTTATTATGAATAAGACAAAAACTGTTGCGACCACGGAATGACTTACACTGAAATTGTAGGCCGACCGTCTCGACCCGAGCTGGGAGCGGCCGTCATCTCGGACGACACCAGTAGGGACCTGGGCGACTGGCTCGCTAACGTACGCGCTACGGCAGTGGAGACATTGTTTTGTGTTGGACGATGAGTTTGTTGCTGACTTGAAACGTGCTTGTGCATGTTGGGTTTCCTGCATGCAGGCACTGCACGAGCTGCCACACATCTCCTATAGCTTCCAGATTGTTGGTGATGACTTCAACCCTGATGAATCCGTGTACCTGCGGGTATGCCCTCTTGTTGCAGAGTGCATGAGAGTGGGGAATGGTTCAATGTCTTAACACAATCTTTCTCGTTGTTTCGGTTTCATCAGGCACTTTCGACGTTTGCCGTCCCCTTCGCCTGCATAGCGGCACTTCTGTTTTTGATTTGTATAGGCTACGCGATCGCCCGATGGACGTGCTTGAACAGTGGAGAGTACAGGTACGGGTTACCGGCCGTTCTTGCCCAGACTTGTGCACCAGCTGATGCTTGCCAACTTTGCAGATACAAGAAGTGGCATAGAACGTTCTTCAGGATCAGCCTTGTCTTCATCACTCTCGGCATGATGTACGCTAATGTTTAGGTTCGTCGTCTCTGCATTGTACTCATTCACGGTGTCGTTGCAGTCTGGCCTGTGGTCCAGGTATTTGGGGATCTGTTGAAGTCACGCGCAGTGCACCCTACATCGCAGACAGGTACCTCACTTGATTAGTGTAATCATTCTTTGCTGGACAGCTAAACGTCGATGCAGAGCTCAGGGTAGCACAGATTTCTTGGTTGAGAGCTCACAACACGTTGTTAATTCTGTGGAGAAGCTCGAACGTACGTAACAACGTATCCCATTGCACATAAGCTGGCTGCTCTTTTGATGCTTTTGATCACGTGTAGAATATTTGAAGCCTCCTTACCCCGACCTTTCGAAGGCCGAAGCCAATGCACTCACGATGCAGCGTGATCTCAAAGACTACAAAGATGATATACTCACTGCCGAGCTCATCCGGTAACATAACATTTGGCTTGCCCTATCTACAAGTTGGGCTGAACCTTCTTTTCTTGTGCAGTAACGTTATTTCCATCTGCCTTTACGGTGGCATCGTCATTGCGTGCGTGCTAGGCATGCTGGCCGCCCTCTTTGGATGGGGTGCCCCTTCGCTCATGTACGTTCCCAACCGAAGAGCAGAAGAACCGTGGGCATTGATTGTCCTAACTGCCTTGTTGTGAATGGAATTAAGGATGGTGTTCATGCTGTGGCTGCTGCTCTCTGCCTCCTGGTTCATGTGTGGTGTACACATGGCAGGTACCTGCCAAATGGCAAGTTAGTGTATTGCAAACACTCTTACCAATGGGGAACAATTTATCAGCTGCCGTGGGCACTGCGGATATGTGCGAGACTGGTGATAACTACTTCCTCTATAACTATATTTCCAACTCTGGCAACGGCAGTCAATTTGTTAAGGCATGCAATTACCCACCCACGGAGATCATGATTGTTGAGGATTAACGCTTTGTGCACAGTATTACATGTATTGCAACTCTTCGTCGCCGTATGCCGACCTGCAAGTTGACGGGAACCAACTCCTGGTTCAAGCTAACCAAAGCTACTACGAAGCGTTAGCCAGGAATGATACGGTACTTCTCTTCTGAGCGGTTTAGTAGCGTGGAGTCACTAATATGGGAACCATTGCAGGAGGGTGCCGCCATGTGGCTGCAAGTGAGAAACGACACGCAGGATCTCTTATCAAATCTTGATTTACTGGACTCCTGTGTCATAACTTCCTCCGATTACGCTGAGTCGAAGGCCAAGTTATGCAGTGATGCTATGTGCGCATTCCTCCTTATGGCTTTTAGGCAAGTAGTTGACAGTGTCTATCGATTCAGTGTGGGGCTGAGCACGATGATTGGCATGTGGATCTTCATTGGAATTCTTGGTTTTCTGGCCATCCCCATAGGCACTGCTGGCTACAAGCAATTCCCTTCGCCACTATGGGTACGTCTGTGTCGGAGCGATCTGAAGGTCCTATTACTGTCATTACCCTTACACACTCCTCCATCCCACCCAGTATGAGGAATACGGATCGGAGCTCGTGCTCACGCGAGAGGAGAAGAACTACTACAACGAGATCCCACCGATCAACATGGACTAGCGTGCTGCTTCCCCATTTTTCGTTGATCGTGTAGCGGACTTCCTTTTTTTGGCTTTACAACATTTCAGAGATGCACACCAGCGGGGGGAGGTGTCCCGTACTTCTTTACATACATGAGAAACCAGAGGTGTACACGAGGACCATGTCGTCGTCACCACCAGGCAAAAGCACTCCATAATCACGCGTGATCCCTTCATGTCCCATCAATTGCCCAAGCATTCCAATCATATCTCGAAATTTCGATGAATTAACCAATCAACAGTCTTTACTGTGACAACGCCACATCGGCAAGATGAAGCGGAGGGTGAGCATGATCGCAGCTGTGGCGGAGAACGGGGTGATAGGGCAGGCAGGTGGGCTGCCGTGGCGAATACCGGAGGACTGGCGGTTCTACCTGGACAAGGTGCGCGACCGCGTCATCATCCTCGGTCACCATTGCTTCGACGAGGCGGACCACCCTGCCGCCCTCACCATCGCCCTCTCTCGCGACCTCTCCTGGCAGCCCTCTGTATTAAAGGCACATTTTTATTCCATTTAATGTTATTTTGTAAATTTGTTCATTTTGTGTAGAATATTTTGTTTATTATTTTCTTATAATAATTGTAGTTCTTTTTTTTCAAAATTATGTAGAAAATTCAACTTTAAAAGTAATAACGGTGCTGCCGCGCCACACATTAGAGCGGAGGTAGACGGTGCGCGGTGGCGCGATCCCTGCCCGAGGCACTCAAGATGGCACAAGAGTATCGCTACCCTCCTGAATACCAAGCGGCAACCGCGATTCCCGAGATCGGGGATCGAGAGGGTACGTCGGACACGACTACATCGACAGGTCGGAGTGAATATGGGCTTGCTTGTGTACTTGCACGTACAAGTTACTGTCATGTTATCTGAATGTGCAGACGAGATCTTGATATGCGGTGGAGCTGAAGTGTTTGAGGAGGCAATGCCCATTGCCACCCGTCTCTATCTCACGCGTGTACGTGTCTTAGCACCAGCTGCCCAGGGACACTCCTGCCGCACCACTCATTCACAGTATGGTCTCGGCGTGTGCAGGTCCATTCGGTTGTCGAAGGTGACACATTCTTTCCCAGTGACTGGCAGTCCTACTTTCCCATACTGGTGAGCGAACGACCGAGCGCCGACGCGAACTACCGATACACCTTCTGCGTCTATGAGAAGAAATGATCAAGGGCTACGTTCCCGTAGAGCAAGGAGCGTTAGGCCATCACATCAGCGTCGACCTTAGAGGTTTCTTCCCCCTTTTCTTTCTTGCTCTCGTTAGGAAAGGCTAAGAATCGTGTTCTACCATAGAAGGCAAGACTTGGCTTGTGTGAATATCTGAGTGTCTTAACAAGCGTTGTTGGCGTGCCAAGTTTAGAGTTGTGCGTTTTTGCTCGGCCTCTCTCTTGTCCCGCCTCCCCCTCCCTTCACCTCGCCCTCGAGACGGTCCTTATTCCCTCATTTAGATCTCATTTGGACCGTCACACCCTTGGGACTTCCTTCATTCCATCGCTGCAGTGGTTGACATACAACACTTCTCCCTTTTCTGTAAGGGACGCGAACTCGATGCTGAAGCGGTAGAACTGGAATCTGGAGATAGGCCTAGCGAGAGGTTTAACCATAGAACGAGGATTGAAGAGGAACAGGTTGTTGGGACTTCGCTGCTGTGACTCGATCAAGCCCCAGCGGTCGCCCAGAGAGAAGACCTCTATCCAAGTCGAGGGAGAGGTTCCAGGGACGATATCGGTGGAGCGAAGAGATGTCCAGCAACAAGTCGGAAGTACATGAAGAGAAGACGCGTTGGGCATTGGCGAAGGTGAAAAAGATACCGCTCCTCCGCGCCGGACACCGCGCCCGATCTGATACATCTCTACTTGTTTATCTCCAGAATCCATCAAGACCTTCCACGACCTCTAGCTCAACAAGACGACACTCATCAATTCCTTCTCGTTCTTCTTCACAGCGCGAACTGGGCCAGGACATGAATCAGGAAAAGGAGGAAGAGGCGAAGAAGTAATGAAGCCCCCTGCTTGATCTGCGTCACACGCTTCCCTAACAGGGTGTCACTTGGTTCTAGGGGGCGCTTAGGAGGCAGCCTCTTGGCCAAGTTTGCTAAGGCACGACTCAAGTCTAGGGGCCGCACGGACAGCGCCGCCGCCACAGCGCCTCTAGAGCGCGAGCGTGCAGAATCTGTTTCCAAGGAATACCACAGCTTGCGTAAGAGTGCTCGGCAGCGCAAGTCTACTGAATTCGGGGACGCTGACGCTGGGCGTGGCACAGTACGCTTTTTGCATTACATGCTTTCCCAATTGTTCATCACTGACTTTCTATCATTACTCCTTCTAGTCCAACAGTGGAAGCAGAAGAGCATCCTTAACGTTCAGTATGTTTCTGCCTGAACTTAGGAGCTTTATCTAAGATTGATGCCTGATCATCTGTGATTGTGCGTCAGAAGCGTCGCGGGAAAGGAAAAGCACATGGCGCTTCTCACTGCCTGAGCAATTGCACAGCCGAATCGGGGAGGACAAGCGAGTATTTCCAGCACATTCGTGGAGTACATCGGTGAGCGCAGACCCTAACGACTTATTCACACTGGGTCGAAAGCTGGGTGAAAGGTACGGCGCCTATTGCCTACTTCTTCAAGCTTGGGTACTGACTCTACGCAAATCATCAGTCTGCACGCCTCGGTGTTCAAGGCTACAGTCCGGGAGACTGGATTCGTGGTGGCCAGCAAAATCATCCCAGTGCGCTTCCCTGGAGACGTCGCTTCCACTGTGTACCTGCCACAAACTCTCTATTCTGTTATAACCGCCTTGTTCATAACCACCCGCACAACGATAGACCACAAATGGCAAATGAGATCTCTATGCTGCAGCGCGCACGACATCCCAATGTGGTCCGATACTATGGAACATTCTACAATGAGGACTACATGTGGGTGCGTAACCGTAACACCGACTATATTACTCAGCATGAAGATAACCTCCGGGCATATACCTAGGTAATCTCGGAATACTGCACAATGAGCAGCCTCTCCAGCATACAGAAATACGGCATCCACTTCTCAGAACTTCAGTTAGCTGCAGTCATTACAGCAGTGTTACACGGTCTCGCTTATCTTCACACCATGGGGATTGTACGTGCATTTCCTAATTCACTTCTTCACCTGGGATCGCTAACATTTTGGCGCTGGGGCGCAGGTTCATTGCAATCTCAAATGCACCAATATTCTGATGAACGAACTGGGTGACGCTAAGCTTGGTACATCTTCACAGCAGACTCTCTGCACCTATCTTTTCTATTAACCTTGCGTTCGAAAACTCAGCCGATTTCGGGATTCCCTATAACTGGATTCGAGCATTGGAGAAGGCTAAAGGAGTTACTTCGCCGATCTCGAATGTTGCCCCTGAAATTGTGGCAGGGGAGCAATGGCAGTCGGCCGCAGATATATGGTACGTCATGTTTGCTGTCTTTATCCTTCTTGATAGACTCCAATTGATGATTTCGTCCCAAACATCCAGGTCCCTAGGAATCACCATCATAGAAATGGCCGATGGCCAGTCGCCTTACGCGATGGAGGATCCCACGCGGGTACTTGTTAATCTTTGTGGCGCGTGGCCCATTGCGTATCATAGCTCAGTCTCGTTTTATACAGGTGGCGTACTTGTTGACAAATCGGCAGCCGCCCACAGTGAGAGATCCCTCTCAGTATTCGCCGGCCTTTCTCGACTTTCTATCTCTCTGTCTCCAAAAGGTTCACTTTCCATGCTTGTTCACGTCAAGACTTGATTTCTCACTGTTCTCTACAATCAGGAACCTAAAAAACGACCATCGGCACGAGAGTTGCTGCGACATGACTTTGTGAACAGCCAAGATAGCAGGTACGTACCCCAGCAATGCGCCCTTAAAACAATGCAACGTCGTTGTAATGTATCCATATGGACACAGGCGCAGCGAAGAGGTGATCATGAAGCTCTTACAATCGTATCAACGAGCAAAGTCGAAAAAGAACGATAGTAGAAAGCTCGAGCTATCTAAGACGGAACTAACGGTCGATGAAGAGGGGAAGATGTCTCGACTGGAAGGAAGTCCGGTACGATTGAATTTTCAGAACTCACACGAACGAGCCCTTACCCTTTGCATGGAATGTGCAGAGCAAGAGGATGTCGAGGGAGTTGCTCTCGAATATTGTCCACTACGTGAAGGGTGAATTGCACCTTGGCGTTATGAAAGATAAAGAACGAGAGCACCACGACCAGCACGAAGAGCACACGGATTATACCTACACCGAAGGCGAAGGAGAAACATTCACTAACACCGGTACGGCCCTTCGCGTGGCTGCTGAGTACAGCATTCAGTAACTGTGCGTATATGTCAAGATCCAGGATTGGAGGACGACGACAGCTCGATGATATCCTCGGATTCCTCACTTACAAACAGCAGCTCGCCTACATCATCTCTCTCCTCTAGCATGACATCTCTACCTCCACAACGCGCGAGTGAGCAACAGAGACTGTCGAGCAGCGAGACCTTACCCTACCTGTACTCCACATCGGCTCCTGTTCCTTTCCTGAGCGTTCGCTCTGTGCGGGAATTTGATGGCCAACCCAAAGATGAACCTACGGAAGAAGAGGTACATAGCAATGAGCTAAGTTTGAGTGAGCGCTCAGTGGACTAAGAAATGAATACTTCCACAGAAGGCGAATTCGGCACGATTGCGGGCTAGTCATACCTCATCGTACCTCAGCTTCTTTTGATGCTAGACGTGCACATACTGACCAGTAAACTGCTACCAGATCTGGCACATTATCAGCTCGACTTTTGACTCCGAAGTCTCTCCCCCTGGAGGAAGTCAAGGCAGCTGCTAGCTCGGCGCCTCCGGCTCCGCTCACACCGGGCAGGTGCGTAGCATCAGGTGATTGTTCAGGATGGTAGCTGATGAAATATTCATAGTGCGAAGAAGGAGGTCTCGTTCGCTACGGAGAAGCGAGAAAGCGATCCCGACAAGAAGAAGGAAAAGGAGAAGGCCACCGAAAAGACGATTAATGGACTGTCGTTGAGTGGGCGAAGAGGGCCCAGACCGGCGGAGAACTACGGAGAACCGGGCGATGAGAACGTTAGCGAAGTGGAGCATTATCTTCACCTCTCCATACTGGACGTCGTCAAGGAATTGCTCAGCTGGAAGTCGCGGTATGTTCCTCCCCATTTATGCTGCTCTCAACTCGACAGGATCGCAAAGGCTGAGTTTCATGTCGCTGCGCATTCACAGATGCCAGCAGCTTGAACTCGAGATGGCACAGCTCATCTTGGAAAAGCAGAAGCAGAGCCAACTTATCCAGCAGTCACAGCAGCTCTTGCAGTATTCGCTATCGCCACAACTGCCAACACCCAGCCCACTTACGTCCCTTCACCCAACGTCGATCGGTCAAGTATCCCCCGTTCTTACGTCCTTCAATCGGCAATTTTACTATCCGGCCTCGGTGCCCTCATCGCCACCCTCCAACCCACCGCTCAGCCGAAACCAGTCACTGCGAATCCAGAAAGACAGACGACGTTCTACGTCCTCCATGCAGAACATCTGGTGATAGATCACCTCCGGTCGGTAAAGAACATCAGCGCCGATGTACAGATCCAAAAGCTCTCGCATGCTTCAAATTTCTTCTTATGATAAAATGACAAGAATTTAAACGATGCGAGTTATCCACGACAAATTCGTTCTGGATTTCGTATACATTCTACCCGGATGCGCTCTTGCTGATTGGGATCCCATGAGGCGAGAGCACAACCCATCATCAACTGCTCTAGCTGGTGAGTTGGTGGTTGTGGTAGGTGAGAGATAACCCCAGCTGGGGCTAAGTACCACACATTCTTGTTTCTCTCTTCAGTTTTGCTAGAAGACAGTTAGAGTTATGGCGGGCATTCAGTGGCGTAACATCAAGTGTGTGGTCGTCGGTGATGGATCCGTGGGCAAGTCGTCACTGCTCATCAGGTAAGGCCTTCCCTTTCCCTCCACCTCCTTCCCTTGGAGGTCTCCATCCTCATCCCGTCCCTTCTTCCCAGTTATACCACCAATGCCTTCCCTTCAGAGTACATTCCTACCATCTTCGACTCCTACAGGTCCGGCCATCGCCTCTTTTTTTTATGTCCGTTAACCAACCATGGTTGGACTTTGCTGCATTTTGTTGGTGCAGTGCCAATGTGATGGTGGACGGCCAGGTCATTTATCTCGGACTCTGTGATACCGCCGGACAGGAGGACTTTGACCGGTTACGACCTCTCGTACGCTCTCTCACCCTTCCTCTCATCGAGTAGTTGTACTCAGATAAGTGGAATGGAGCAGAGCTACCCCCAGACCGATGTCTTTCTACTCTGCTTCTCCGTTGTGTCTCCTCCCAGCTTCGAGGTAAGAGGTTGGTCAAGAACTTCACTGCGCTTGAGCTAAACACACCAACAGAACATTCGATCGAAATGGAACCCGGAAGTGGTGAGTCACTGCCCGCGAACTCCCAGGCTCATCGTGGGGTTAAAGTCAGATCTGCGAAGGTATGTGTTAACCACCGAGCAGCAGTGACGTACTGAATGCATGAGAATGTACAGAGATCCGGATGTGGTAATGAGATTGGCAGATAAGGGGCTAGAACCGGTCACACATGAGCAAGCTGAAGCGATGGTTAAAGAACTAGGAGCTGCGGGTTACGTGGAATGCTCTGCACTGACCCAGGAAGGGCTCCAGGTACATGCTCCCGCTGAACGCACAAACACATCATTCTAACCCGAGGAGGAACCACAAGGATGTGTTCAATCAGGCCATCCGTGCTGTTCTGGAACCTGAGTGCCAACCCGCTAAGGTAGTAGGCAGGAAGCGTGCCCTTCTGAAGAAGACTCTGCGCCAGGTTTCAGCCAAGTGCCAGACCAAGTGCGTGCTCTCATGAAAAGCGTTGAGGTGCTGAATTCTCTGGTAATTCTCGCTCTGGTCTTGACCGCTTCAAGGCCGTTACAGATAGACATACCAAATTGAAACTTATCACTGTTTCCTATTAGCTGTTACGGTCAAGAAAAACTGCACCACTGTTACACCCACATTCACTTCTGTGACAGACGAGATTGACTAGGCCGAAAATCTATCCTCTTATCAAGATCGGGCGACATGTTCATGTTGGGCTTGTTTCTCAAACGACTTCTCTTGGATGGTAAGAAATCGATAACCAAGATAGAGAACAAGCACAAGCATGAGCCCATCAAGGACCATAAGTTCATAACTGTTTCTCCAAGAGAGGATTACACTTCTTCCTCATATTCTCGACCATTTGCACAAAGCACATGAACCTGTGGGATGATGCTTACGGCTACTGTCCATGCTTACAAGAACCTGTGAGAATAAATGAAATCCAAGTTATTGAATACAGTTTAACCTGAAGCTCTCAACACTCATCATGATGAGGATTCCCTGGGGCGACCAGCAAGTATCCGACCGAAGAAGGTGTCCAACTCCTCGTCCGTGATGGCCAGCACTTGTTTGTTGAGCTTCTCTGGCACTCTAGTGTGCTTGTTGGTGATGATCACAAGCACAAATGGCATGATCTTGGTGAAACCTCTCACCTGCAGATGCACGTGGGTTGAGTACACGCTCACGCACGCACACACACGCACAAAAGAGGAGATATGGCTTGCCTTTAAGTATTCCTCCCAAATCGCTTGCTTGGACAGAGCAGAAGAGGCAGTACGTCTCTTGCACTGGATGAAGATTGCAAACCGATTCCTCATGCTTTTGTCGATTTCCGGCCTATATGTGGCCATCTTTTCTAGTTTCTCGACCGCTCTCTTAGCCCCTTGATCGTTCTTCACGTCGGGTGTGTGCTGTTCATAGTACCAGTCAGGGATCGAACCACTGACGGTCATGAACACGGCGGAATCGAATGAGGGAGCCCCTCGTGCATTGATAATCGCCCACGCTAGCTTCTGCCCATTGCCGTAGGTAGTCTTGATGTACTCGGCTGCATTGAGAAATGTCAGCTGGTCGGGTGATGCCTGGACTTCAAGTCTATCCTTCGGAACCATAAGCCGCAGGTCGTCCTCGCTCGTCACACTAAGTCCAAGCAGTTGAGAGAGTGTGCATTCAGTACGGCTCACGAGGCGGTACAGGTCGAGTCGATACAGCGCGATATTGAGGTCCATAGCTTTATTGTCATCGGGAGACAGTTTGCGTGTGGGTGTGCCAAAGAGCTGCAGATTGCGGCCCCTTGATGCTTGCGTTGTGTGGCGGAACAGCACGTACAGATAGGCGTACGGAAGCATCAGGTACCGGCCACCATCCAAGAAGACCACGCCGAGGTTGATGAGCTCCCCAACTGTGATCCCTTCTAGCTCCATTAGGAGGTCGACCTCAACGTCCAATACGATGTGCGCCAGCACCAGTTGGCGTAATCTTGCATTGCGGTCAGTCGTCCAGAAGTCGAGAGTGAGGAGGTTGGCTCGGTGAAGGTTGGATACGACTTTCTTGAGCGTCATGCTGCAAAGCTCTGGAGTGGCACTGCCGAGGAACGTCCTCAGTGACTCCAGTTCAAAAGGGAGGGATTGCATGCCACGTCTCCAAGAAACCTCTGCCTTGCCGTGTTCCATCCCCTGTCGCTCTTGTAACAAGGCCTGGCCATGCTCCGACATGGCGCTCAATCCCAATGCCAGAAGCCGGGGATTGTAGGCTAAGTCTGCCAGCAATCGATTGACCGGTTGGCTTGGTACAAAGCCCGGTTCGTCAAGCAGACTTCGCAGGATTGTGACGTAGTCGTCCACGCCGAGTAGGGGCAGCTGGATGTTCATGGGACCCTCACCGCTGACTTGTACACGTCAACGGGGTTGGTACCAGAGAGGAAGGGCAGAGCGAAGACTCGGATCGACTTCTCCATAGTCCAGCAGTCGGTGATGGCCTTCACGCAATTGTTGACGTATTCAAAAGATACTCGATTTGTTTCATCGATGTGGACCACCAGAAGCAGATATTTCTCTGGAGACCAGGGTTAAACCGCGTCAGTCACTTACTGGTTGAAGGAAATGACCACTTTACCTTCTTCAAGTTGTTCCCAACTAGCAATACGCCGTAGGACACTTGTGAACCTCAAGTTAGAAGCCCGAGCCTTGCCCCACAAAGCCTCCAAAAATGAATCGTAGCTTGGATATTGGGCCAAAAAGGATCTGATGAGAGGACAAGGTGCGAACAAAAAGCCCCATAAGCTAAAGGCCATGGATGGATGGCTAGAGGTAACAGTACCGGTAACGCTGGCAGTACGCGTAGAGAACTCTCATACTGATGCTTACCATGGGCGCATCAAGCTCCTCCGACAGTGGATCTTTCATCATGCTGATCTCGAGCACGAGCTCTGCCTCTATGCACCTGGCAAGAGCTGAGCGGAAGCTTGCCTCGAGCAAGCCCTGCGGCGATGAAGCCAGGATCCTCTCGTGGATGATGTAGAAGGCTTGGCTGCTGAAGCGGGTCTTGCCGATTCCACTCGCACCGCAGCACGTGGGCACCAAGATCGATTTCTTCAGGTCTAAGCTCTTTGGATCTCGGTCATGCCAATCTTGAAATTGGCCAAAGCTCACTTTGTAAAGCAGATCCAGAGCCTCCTCTCTTGCGACAAGCGGCATCGCCTCGCCTAACTCCGCAGCATTCGTCACCTCTGAAGCTCTTTTCAGTTGATGGGGCCTCCTCATCTCCAGATCGCCCGTTAGCAACGACCGCAGTTGCTCCATCCAGCTATGCTGTTGGACCTGAACAATCGAAAGCTGCTCCATCTGAGAGGAAAGCTCTGCAGCGTGGGTCCCAAACAGATTGCCCATACACACACAACACACAAATGACGGCACAAGGTGAGCACAGTTAGCATAAAACGGTAACAGTTGAAGGAGGAGACCAAACCGGAGACAATAGACTGTGGCGGTGTCCCTGCGCGAGGAATGACAAGCTCTGCGTGAACAAGTCGCAGTAGGAAGAGAGCCCTGGTAAGAGTACAAGGAAACATGAACATACTTGGTAGTGTCTGGGCTGTACCTTGTTGAGGCGCCTTCAACTGGCGTTGGAAAGCATTGAAAAGCGCGATCCCCACGCGTCCCGCTGCTTCTCCAGCTTGGAGCTTCACGAGGTAAATGAAGTCGTCCCTCGTGAGGCCAGCCATATCCTCACCGTCGTATTCTAGGAAGCACTCACCATAAGGCTTCCACTTGCCTTCTTTCGCGTTCTCGAACCAGCTCTGGACCTCCTTTCTTGACCATTTTCCAAGAGGCTTATCCCCCGTCGTGGTGAAGGCAGGGGTCGGCATAGATTCATCCTCTGGCTCCATCGTGGCGGGAAGGAAGAAAAAGAACTCCACTGTGCATCTTGGCGCGTAAAAACTGGGAGGCAAAGGTATCTGAAGAATGTATCGAAAATGAAAAGCATTTCCATTTATTATTATTTTGTTTTCTTTCTTGAAGCTTCATTTCCCCTTTTTAGCGACGCATCTTTTCCTCTTTAGTGATATAATTACAAATTAGTCCATTCAATTGATTTACATTCCAATATCGCTGACGTCCTAGGTGGAGTTGTTGTCACAGTTGACGCATAAAGGCGTATTATTTATCATTATCTACACTGCTGCGGCCCACACATTTAGCTGGGCAGAGCGTACTGCACACATGAAGCAGGGAGAAAGGAGGAAGAACGAGTTTCGGTTGTCCGGCTCGGGGCATCCCTATCCGTTCCCCGAGGCATTGTCGCCGTAGAGTAGACACTGCCTGCAGGGCAGGAGAGAGGTTTGGGACGATGGAGCTGAGGGATGGCAGGTAAGTTGGCGTAGAGAGGAGCCTCGTTAGGCAGCTCGCCGCTGCGAGGTAGGTGAGTATGAGTACGGACCTGGCGTTCCTCCTCGAAGGCAGCATGTCCGAGGTAGAGGTCAAGGTTATGTAGGAAGGATCGCGACGCATTCGAGTTAGAGGGTTCCGTTTGAGAGGAAGCAGCGTAGCGGGCCCGAGATCCCTGAGAAGAGCTTTGCTGTTGGTTCGGATCATGGTGGCGTATGGTCTGATTGCCCACTGATGGCCCTGTCGGCGAAGTTGCCCGCGCTTCGGGAGTCTCCGGACAGGAGCTGAGTGAAGAGGGGCCACAGAAGGAGCTAAACGGAGACGAACGCGGCGGGAACTCCAGCCAGAGCTGATACGGATTCTGAGCCATTACGCTGTGTTCTCCGAAGCCTTGGAGTGGGTACTGCCCGTAGGAGGGCATTGCGAAGTGAGGATGATAGGCCCGATGGTAGTGATGTTGGGCCACTGAACTTCTGTACATTTGCCGCTGATCTATTCTATCCTCGTGCTCCGCGCTGCAGGCCCGATTCATCGCATCAACGAATCCAGGCACGGATACGTCGGCTGGGAGGTGATAGGGATCGTTGCTTGCCTGCCGCGGCCGCAGAAGATCGGTGCTGTTGGATCGACTTGCGGGGTCGGCTGTGAGCAAGGGCTCGGACTGGCGTTTCCTCTTGCCCTGCTTCTTCTTGCAATCCACGAAGACCCAGTCCCAGTCTCTCTCGTCTTGTTCAACGCATTGTCCCACTTCCTCTGCCGGCGGGCTGGAAGGAGGAAGCCAACTGCGCGCAGCAAGTTCCCTGCTAGCCGCTTCCAAAGTCGGCCTAACTGACCTTGCGGTGTGTCCAAGGTCGGATGGATCAGGTTTCTTCAGGAGATAGCTGAGGTATCTCAACTCGGTGGAGAGGTAGTGCTGGAACCCTTGCCCCTCAGTCTCGCCGTCAGCACTACTTGCGTCAGTAGCCCGGAAGCGATAGCGCTCGGCCTCTCGCTGGTGGTCCACGCGTTGGAGATGGGTATAGTGCTGCTTGGCCTTACCTCTTGGACCCTTTCGATTGCACCGCAGGGAGGGAAAAGCGCGCTTGACCAGCTTTCCGAAGTACGTCGGAACAATCACAGGATGAGCTGGTACCGGCTCCAGGCACCGTAGGTAGTGCGCGTACACATCCTCCTTGGCAATTGATCCACTCCGACCTAGTTTGTAGTTCTCTCGCAGCCTTGTGGTCAAGGTATGATCAGTATTGGAAGAACGGAAGGAGTGGCAACAGAAGGAGTAGTGAAGATACCAAGCAAGGATTCGGCAGGCCAGTAGCTCCTTCTCAAGGGTGGCTGAGGCTGACATCCTGACGTGTGGGGTCCGGTCTTCACCTGTGATCCCTTCGAACAGACTCACTTGCATCGGATGCCTGTCAGGATCTTGAGCTCTGTCTTGGATTAAAGACGCTTGGTTCAGCCTTGGTGTGTGTGAAGGACAAGAGGAGTTGCAGAGAATGAACAAGGCGTTGGTGGGAGCCAAGGAGCGGCAGCAGGAAGCCGCCACTGACGCAACACACAGGAAAACTCATAGCATCTACACACCCCGCAGCGCGAACAAAGGAACACTCCATCTGTGAAGAACTATCTAAGGTAATTTGGGATCCGAAGTGTCGTGAGTTTTCTGCTTGCTGCATTGAAACGGGATAAAGATTACTGTCATCTCCACGTAGAACAGATGAATGAGATTAGGAATTATTACCTAAATAGAGAATGACCGCCATCACGCGTATGAACATGGACGTCATCGAGGAACAACAAACGCTTCCTGTTGGATGCTCTCCCATACAACATCCGCATTAGATGAACGCGGAGAAAGAGAGAAAGAAGCCGACAGTCTTCCGGGATGGATTATCTTGTTAGTCCACCTTCTTGCCGCCCTTCTTGCCGCCCTTCTTGGATTCGCTGTGGCTCGCTTTCTTGCCGCTGGACACGTGGGTCTTGCTGAGGGACTCAGTGCACTGGCCGAACGCCGTCAGGAGCAACCTGAGAGGCAGCACAATCCAAAGAGTGTTGGCGAACACGAAGAAGACCCAGAAGAACACCACCTGAACAAGCAAGAGGGTTAGTGAGCTCCTCAACTCTAGCTTGCTTGTTGCTCATTTCCAAAGTACCTTATCGTGCTCAAAGGTCATCTCGAAGTCCGTAGGGATGTTCGGGAAGCCTTCCCAGATCTCCGACCCCGTGAAGACGATTGTACCAAAGATCTGGATTGCGCACACCTGTGGCACGTTACAGCAGCAGCAAACAAAGGGTAAGGTCACGAAGCCATCACATCCCGTTCGGGGACAGACAGCTCAAACGCAGACGCTGACGTACGACAAGCTCGAGCGGAGCTCTCCAGGTCGTGTTGCGGTGGTAGGCGTAGTAGAGCATGATGCACAGCGGTCCCATGATGAGCAGTTCAGTAATCGAGATCATCATGACAGCTGACTCAGCTTTCTCGTAACGCCTGATCCCCAACATCGCCCGGTTAGTATGGCGTAGCAGAGAGTCACCTTTTACTTTCGTTTCGACTCCTCATTCTACTTCCACGTTGCCATAACCATCGCCATCATCATCACCATCGTCATCACGCCTGTGTGGTATGCAAGCTCAAGGAAGTGGAAGGAGGAGTACTTGTCGAGGGTGCAATAGAGCGCGTAGAGGAAGGGAACACGTCGGGCAAAGCCTACCAATCTGACCGAGTGTTCACAAAGAACAGTAATTTTAGATCATTTAAAGTGATTTCAAGCTGGATTGAGGGAATCTGGTCGAAGATTAAGTACCCATCGAGGAAGATGTGAATGATGATGCCGTTGAAGAGGTACCAGAAGGCCACCAGGGAGTCGCGGAGGGACAAACGTCTGGACTTGGGCAGCGAGACGGAGAGGACAAGCACCAGCAGCGCCACGGGCACCCACACCACAGGGTCGATGTCGTAGAGGACTGACGCGAAATCGATCACATCCCCATCACTGCCAGCACTCCCTGTAGCCTGTTTAGCAGACATGATGAAGTCTTCCTGGTTTTTTTCTTCAAGAAGACGTCCAGCCAACCCCTTGGATCTGTGTGCGTCCTGTCAAGCTGTCGCTGCCCTGTCTGGTGTCTTCAGTCCACAGATGAGTTAACTTTCAAATTTCCACGACTTTCAGGTTGGAATAAATTGCAAAGAATCGAAATTTTCTTTTACGAAACAGTTTTGTTTATTCCGATTTATTTCGGAAATGAAAAAGTTGACCACAGAAATCTCACTCGCTGATTGCTAATCCATTTCAGGAAATCTTGGGAATCGTCACGAATACAGACAAAAGGACTAATCCAAACAAAGCAAAAAACATGCAAGCCGGTGGAGGTGTGGCGGCGCGGCCAACGAGTAGCCCAACATCGAGAGATGAAATTAACGTCGGGGAGGGATTGCGTAACCGGGTCGTGGGGGAAGCCCAGCCTGGACAGGCCGTGAGCGAGATGAACACCCTCCTCAAGTCCCTTTACCTTGCACGCATGGATCGAACGTCACAAATTGTATGTATTGAATATTATTTTTTCTTTTTTAAGTCATTTTCTGTCCCATTACAATTTCTGAAATAATTCTTTTCCTTATTCCGATAAATAATAATTTAAATGTAAATTTGAGGTTTTTGTGACTCCTATGAATGTTGTATGTCGCAGAAAACTTTCCACTTTGGGTCAGCCAACAACGGTGTCAACGTGGTCATCAAGGAGACAGCTGGTACGTCAAGGTTTCAAGCGGTTGGTCCTTCTTTATTGGTCTGAAGCTGATGATCATCACACACGCGGTCTTCCTCAGGACTGGCGATGGGGTCACACGTGTGGGCAGCCAGCAAACACTTGAGTGACTACATCATCAATACATTCTCCTCGAAAGACTTACACAAGGTAAGGACACTGCTACAGTACCCTTGCATGAGCGATGGATGGCATTGAAGCTAACCATCGATAACGCGTACGCAATTGCAGCGCAAGATTCTAGAGCTGGGCGCGGGTTGTGGCCTCACCTCCATGGCGCTCAAGAAGCACTACGGGCCGGACACTAAAGTTGTGATCACCGAGCGAGCAGCGCTTCTGCCACAGATACGCGATAACTTGGCGCTAAATCAGCTGCAGGAAGACGAGAATCTGGTAGTGCAGGAACTTAACTGGTAAGTTCTATTCTCACCAATGTCAGTCATACGTGCTTCTCGATTATAACACTGGATAGGGGTGAGAACTTGGACCAGATCACAGACACATACGACTTCATCGTGGCCGCTGAGGTTGTATTCTCGGAACCGCTGTTTCAGCCGCTGATTGAGACGATTGTGGCGCTAAGTGGTTTCAACACGACCTTACTATTGGCCTACACAGAACGGCATCACACAGAAGGTGAGCAGCTGCTACTTCCCATAGACTGAACAGTTCTCTAAGTTAGGTTGCCTCTGCAGGTGTTTTCTTTAAGAAGCTAGGTGATTACTACCAATCCACCAAGCTGCACCGTATTCCTCGGGCTCTTCATCGGAACAATTCCGCCCCAGCACTCGGAAGCAGCTCCAACATTGTCTCGCTATCGGCGCTTCCGCACATCACTTCCTCGCCTTACCTTGTGCCGCAGATGCTCCAAAAGAACGTGGTCCAGCGGGAGAACAAGATCCGAGAGGAGCGAGAAAAGAGAGCCGACGTCAACGGGCTAGGCCAGACGAAGGATATCGTCATCTTCAACATGAAGCGGAAGCGTTACTCGGTTGTGTCACTGTATTCTTAACTCTACTTCGCTTCCCTGTTGTTGTACCTCATGAGATGCAGGCGGATATACCACAACGGTTTTGAACTCAGTTTGCTTGACACAATCACCGATCCCTTTTGCAAGGTTCACCAACTGCACAATATTGGTTTGATTGCATGTTTGCATGTAGTACTACACTCTTATCGCTTCTGGTGTCGGACAAACTTGACAAGGAAGGCGATCAAGACGAGGAAGGCCAGGTAGAAGCCCAGGAACACCAGTCCGTTGCGCAGCATGTTGTCTTTGTCGAAGTGGACCTGTTGTATGGCCACGCATATGGATGGGTGAGTGTCCCACAGACGACATGTTGGCTGCAAGTGGGACATGCGTACCGACTTGATGAAGTCATCACCCGTGGTCATGGGGCAGAAGAGCTTGGTGTAATCGGTGCCGTTGATGTTGATGGGCACCTCTACGTACTCACTGCCCGAACAGTGCAAACTGAGTCCATCCATCTCGTTCGCCACCAGAAGCTCCAGCGGATACATTTGTATATCTGCAAGGGAATACCACGCGTGAGCAAGAAGATCATGCGATGAAGTAGTGTCATGCATGAAGGTGATGACAACGTACCTAGGTAGTGCATCCAGATCCAGTAATCAGGAATGGCATCGCGGCTGATGAGGAAGCCCGAGAAGATGGCAAACATGGTGTAGGCGATCGCACAGAAGGTGTTGGCCACCACCATGTTGGGAGCAAGCAGGCAGAGCGTTTGGACCAGGGCGAACGTGATGAGGAAGTTGAGTAACAAAACGGCCCAGAAGATGAAGAACTTGCCAGCATCGTACTGGAAGCCCGCAATGAAGTAGAATGGGATTCTGGCGCGATCGGAGTTAAATTAGCCATTTCATCTTCTATCTAACACCAAAGTGATGGCAAACGCACAAGTATAGTGTTGTAGAGATGATGCAGAAAGGATACTCCACGACCACCATTGTAATGGCGTACGCCATTGACGTGTAGGTTCGTGAGGTGTTCTCACGATAGAATACGGCACGATCCACAATAACTCGCGGAAGCAACACTGCGGGATAAAGATACATGTAAGACATCATCTTGGAGGTTCACGAGAAGATATTATAAGTACTGAATGAGATGAGGTTGCAGATTATCAAAGAGAAGTAGATAGCAGCTGCTCGGTGAAGAGCGCCTTCTTGATCGTTGTCAACTTGAAGGAATAGCAATCCCTGTCATTGTGATCGCGATTAGCTCTTAATGCTGCATTGAGATCCATCAAAGCGCCTACCATGATGAGTCCTTGAATCAGAGGAGCGGTGATCTTGCCCATGAAGTCCGGTGGAGTGCGCCAATACTGCAAGAATGCTCGTACTAGTAACTGAAGAGTGACCCCGACCGGTAAGCAAGAAGAATGCCACACATGATGACTAGGTGATCCCTTACCTCCCAGAGCTGCACGTAGAACGGCGTGGAATATCGCTCCTTCATCTTCTGCTTCAACTGTGGGACACCATGATCAGCATTCAACAACGCATGTAGCGAATCAAAGTTGAGGATGGCCTACTTGCTTCCACTTCTTTCGTAGACGTCCTGAACTCTCTGATTGTTCGATCTCCACTGGATAGATACCCTTGTCAAGTGCTTCTTGTGTCTCTTGGAAAAACTTGGAAGAGCTGTAGGCAGCAACTGCTTCATCTTGATCTTCACTCTGTCTAGAACGGTTAACTTGATGGAACTTCCCAATCACATACCTAGAAGGGAAGTACCTTGATGGTGGAGTCATCCTCGTCACTCTTCTCTTGCGCTTTCTTCTGCGCATTCACGATTCCTGCGTTCATACACGTGAGCTGGGTACACTGCGAGATGCGCGCGGAGGGTTTAACGGGTACCTGCTCCAGTGACTTCGAGGATGAACTCAGCTGGGTTTTGGAATGGCTTGATCTCCTTCCCCAGTGCGTTGGCGAAGTAGTCAAGCATGATCGAACAGTCTCCTGGCTTCTCACCAATTGGACCGAAGTACGTGGTATAACCGCCTGAAGTACGATCAAACACGAGCAGACTCAGCATGGATCCACGAGTATTCGCGAACACTACAAAAGGCAGCAGTACCCTTCTTCAGAAGCAGCAGATGAGTGAACAGTCCAAAGATGGTGGCTGAAGGCTGATGGATTGTGCAGATCACCGGAGTGCCCCGAGCAGAGATATTCTGTACGGCCTTCATCACACGCTCCGCTCCGAAGGAATCCAGGCCTGATGTGGGCTACGACGAACAGAGAATGAGGCCCATAGCCTTATCAAGGGGGTACATTCAAGTTGGGGTGAGTACCTCATCCAAGAACAAGATGGCGGGATCAGCCGCCATCTCGACGCCAATGGTGACGCGCTTGCGCTGATCCGCCGATATGCCGTCCTGCGATGAGTTGCCGATCACCATATCGGCCTGGGCTTCAAGATCCAGCACGGCCAACAGGCTCCTAGCATACTGCTTCTTCTGCTCACGAGGAATGGAGTGGGGCAGACGACACTGTCACCAGTGCGTAGTGAGTTTCCTTTGCTTGAAACGAAGAAGGTGGAGCTGTTTCACGTACAATGGCGCTGAATTCGAGAGCTTCCAGGACGGTCTGTGAGGGATTGTGGATGTCCTGCTGCTCGACGTAGCCGACGATACGGTTCAGCTGGCTGCCTGTCTTGCGTCCATTGAGCATGATGTCACCGGTGATCTTGCCTCCGGTCTTTCGTCTTGCCAGAACGTCCAACAGTGTGGACTTGCCTGCTCCAGATGAACCCTGCAGGAAAGTAGCAGTTATAGTCAAGACCGACGTACACCGATCTTAACTGTGCGAATGAAGGTGTACCATAAGGGCGAGTAGCATGCCTGGCTTGACATAGCCGGAGACGTCGTGAAGAAGCTGAAGCTCCTTCTTTCTCAGCTTCTCCCTCACGAAGACAGAATAGTTGAGATTCTGCCACGAAAGATAGGCTCCAACCTCGGGCTTGTTCTCGTCGTCTTGCTGACCTTCATGATGATCAAAGGAATGAGTGCGCTAGCTCTACCTGTACATTCAAGAGAACTTCATTGGTACCCTTCTTCCTTCGCTTCTTCTCAGCTGCTTCCTTTTTGATCTCTTGAATGTTGATCTCTCTCATTTCCGTGTCTGATTCCTTCTCCTTCATGCGCGCAGCAGGAGCTGGTTCATGTCTATCCTCATAGAAACGCAGTGAGTAGGATTGAAAAGAAAGCCTGAAAGTAAGGGAGGTGCGTACCGGATGAAGAGGAGTGAGAGCCAGGTCAGCACACACCAAATGAACCAGTAGCAAATGACCACGGCCAAGAAGACCCACTTGATCCAGGAGTAGTCCCACACATCAAAGTCGTCCACTGCATACTTGGTACCACTGGTGATAGGGCAAGTCTGAAAACCTACAGTGATCGGACACATTGCTTTTGTAAGTGGTGCAGAGCACGGAAAGAATGCAAGGAGGAGGAGGTACCGGAGTAGCCATCAGGGTAGGGAACGTTGAAGAGGGCGTTGTCTGTCGGCGGGACCAGCTCACCCGTCTTGCATTCGTAGGTGGTGCCCCAGAACTCGTTCGCCACAAGACCTTGGAAACCGTAGATCTGTTCGCAGGTACCGGTGATGTGAGTAACCTTGACATTGCATGAATGGCTGGAGTTCAAGGGAGGGAGAGACGCACCGCTGGATTGATCCAATACGCCCAGATCAGCCACGGAGGCACAGCAGTCTAAGAGAGCAACACAGAGAGAGAGAAGGTGAGAATGGAAGAAAACCAGGATGGTAATGTGGAGCAAGTGTACTCGTGTGATGATGTAACCGCCAAGCAGGATGGAGAGGGCAGTGAACACGGGCGAGATGCTCTGCGCCCCGGTCAGATCCGCGGCGAAGCATGCAACGCATCTGTTGAATGCGCGAGTCATCTGAGACAAGAGGGATGTTCATTCATGAGAGAAGAACCATGTGAAAACCATCTCCTATCAGGGAAGACGTACAAAGTAGTAGGCGCCACAGATGAGGACGAAGTAGATGAAGCGATCACCGTCCCTGTTCAGTCCCGTCATCCAGTACGTGATGCAGCAGTAGATGAGAGTTTCAATTACTGTCATCGGAGCCTGTCAACATTGCCAGTTAGTTTCGATGAATGCATTCCAGCATCGAATAGGAGTGATAGATTGGATGGAAGAGGGAGAATGTACATCAGCGATGATGTTGGAGAGGAGATATGGCAGTGATCGGTAGTATTTGGTGTCGCTTTGGTAGTAATACACCGCTCGATCGGCGATGACGTTAGGAAGAGCATTAAGGGAGGCAAAGGAAAAGTAAGCCATGATGGTGAAGACAAGACCCAACTTCGTGCGCGCGTCCGCCTGTTGGAGCGATCAACGTGAACATGGAAGTGTACGTGTCAACACCGAAATAAGCGTGTCGAGGATAAGGGAATGGAAACTAACCTGATCATGTCCGATCAGAAGGAAGAGGGTGCCCAGGACGAGAGACAAGAATACGGCACTGATGACTCGCGATCGATTGGTTTCCAGGTCTCGCCACTCCCTCGTGAATGCACGCTTTGAGAGCAGCCAGAACTGCTTCAGGGTGGACGTGGGGTATTTGGGTTCCTCGTAGGTGTCCGATTCATCAGAGGGAAGCTTAGAGCGCAATTATATGTCAGTTGCGTTCGGTTGGTAATGCAGCAACAGGCTCGGAACCCGTACCTTGTTGTAGGAGGCAATCATCTGGTCGATCTGCTTGGTGGCGTTATCGTAGTACTGCGACTTCTCGTAGGCTTCCACGAACTCGTCGGGCGTGAGCCAGTGGAAGTTATCTTCATCTTCTTCGTCATCAGCTTCATCCGATGAAGCCCGATACTTGTGGGGATTAGCCACAAGACCTGCGCCACTCTCGACCACCTCCTCTGGAAGCCAGTAGGTGAGACTCCTCATTCATACACATTATCAGAACGTGGGAGTGAATGCCACGTACGGAGGAACTCAGCGGGATTGATGTCGGACCGGGCACGATACCCGAGACTATCAAAGTGGTCAATCGCTTCCTGCCTACGCCCGAAGAACGCTACCTTGCCTCCAGTCAGGATGAGAATGTTGTCAAAGAGACTGAAGACTTCATAGCTTGGCTGCAGAAGGGACGCCAGCACTGTGGCCTTCATGTCAGATAGAGTCCGGACAGCCTTGAGCACCTGCACACAGTGAACAGCAGTCATGTCAGATCAGGTCTAGCTCAGGACAAGACAATAAATGCAGGAGAGCATGAGAGCCTTACGTCGTACGCCGCCGATGAATCGAGGCCAGTTGTGGGCTCATCCATGAGGAAGATTGCGGAATCCTTGATGGCCTCCACTCCGATTGTCACGCGCTTCTTCTCGCCGCCAGAGATACCTCGCAGCAGGGCATCGCCGACCACCGTGTTGGCTCGGTGCGAGAGGCCCAGCACTTGCAGGACTGCGTCCACCCTCCTGGCCTTGTCCGCACTTGAGACAAAGGACTCCATCTGACAATCAGCGCTAAACCGTAGCGTCTCCTTCACGGTGAGCTGGGCTGTGTGCGCAAGGCAAATTGGATAGAGAGAGAGGAGAGGACTCAGCAACCAATCCTGAAGAAGATGGTGTGTAGTAGGGTTAGTGTAGAATACCTATGTGGGTGTCCTGCTGGGGAATGAAGGAGATCGATCGATTGTAGTGCCCGTCCTTGGGATTCTCCCCATTGAACAGCACTTGTCCCTGCTTCTTCCCCTGCCGCAGATTCCCTGCGATGAGCTTGAGCAGCGTGGTCTTACCGCATCCTACACGAGTGTCATTGGGTCAGTAGATGATCGAAAGTCTTCTTGTACATGCGTCACACACGCATACCTGGAGCGCCGAGGAGTAGGGTCATCTCTCCGGGTTTAAGGTAGAGGTTGACATCATGAAGAAGGTCCAGCGACTCCTTCTTCTCCTTGGCCTTGGCAAAGCAGTTGAGCTCGGTGGCCACCGTCTTCTGCTTCTCCTGCGGCGGCGGAACCTTCACCCGCACCGTGGCATGGGAGACGACGACCTCGATCGGACGATAGTGTGGTGCAGTGATCTTTTTGTCGGACTCAAGGTAGTCCCGCAGCGACATGCTGTCTCCATTGACCTTGATCACGAGTTCATGACTTTCTTCATCCTATCAAAAGAGGATGACAAAGGATCAGCATCAGTCCTCGAAGTGGAGGAACATGCTGTACGTACAGCGCCACCATTGCTAGAGAGGAGTGAATCATTCGAATCTTCGACGTCGGGAGAAGTGAGAACAGACTCCGTTGTGGATGATGACGACGAAGAAGTCGTCTCTCTCACGTTCATCGCTACCTGCTGTCTCCTCTTCTGTTTCTCTTCTTCTTCTCCGTCTCACTTTCACTGTTTTGTGGTGTAAATGCACAACGGAGAAGGAGTGATAAATACAATTGAGTGGACATACCCAGAAAAGCGGGAGGATTGATAGAAAACAGCGCGGCGCGCGTTGCCGTCGGTGTCCTCCACCAATCGGCACGTTCGCAATATTGGGGGCCAATGAAAATAATGCCTCGTCACACGAACTACCAATCAAAACGCCGAGAAAGAGCGCGCACAGTGCGGGCAAGTCGCGAAACTCCACATAGACGGCGAAACACTCACTTTTGTCGACACTTTGGGCTTTCAACGGACTTTTGGTCGCTCTTTGGCAGTCTGAAGAACGCAGGGCGGGATCGAAAGTTGCAGGAGGGAGTGGGGGCCTATAAGAGGACTTACAGATTGTTTGCTGTGGGGCCAGCCGTCTACTCAGAGAAGCGCCGGTACATTCCATTCCCGACTGAGGCTTGATGCTGCAGACACTGACAGGCAAGCAGGCACCTACCTACCTTCCAGGAGACGTGCTCTCGTTCTCGAGGCCTGAAGCGCCTCTCTGAGTAAAACAACTGGGGCGTATGGAATAGGGAATGGGAATTCGAAAAACATTAAAACATTTCTCTTTTTTTCTTTCGATCTTTTTTCGTTCATTTTTTGGTTTTCTGTTAGAGAAAAGGAAAAAGGAAAGGAAAAGATGTTCACTGGGGGTGTGTACGGTTATTGGCTGGATACGACGTTGTGTCAATCCCCTGGCTACGACGAATGACGTGCATGGGAGATATTCGAGCACGCAGTTCCAAGGGGACCCATGGTACCCCAACCGAACAGAACATAAAGTCGGCCTAGTTTACTACTCACGCACAGACACACACACTTGCACCCAACTACCGATCACACTCTTCCAGGTCTTCCTCTTCCTCTTCCTCCTTTTCCTCTTCCTCTTTACTCCTTCGCTTTGGGTCGAGCTAGACTGTGTACTGCTACGACTCAAGTTCCACACGAGGAGAACACACAACCGACCAAAGAGAATGCAGCAGCACCAGAGCATCACGACATCAGACGTATCAGCAAGCACCTGCACCAGCACAAGCAGTAGTTCGCACAAGAAGAAGAAGAAGAAGAGGCTCAGCCTGGGCTTCTTCCTCGGTCCCTCCTCGTCCTCTTCCTCGTCTTCTTCATACACACCCACGAAGACGTCCCTATCGGCCGACCTGCCCCCGGTAACCGCGGGATCGGGGGACGTCTCTATGTCCGATGGAATGCATCGATGGTCGTGGGACTCCCTCTCCACCCGCTTCTCGTACCGTCGGCGCGCCTACTCTGTCACCTCCCCGCCATCGTCTTCCTCTTCTTCTTACTCACCACCTTCCTCTTCGCCTCCGCCTTCCTCATCGTGTTCATCATCATTATCATCATCGCCTCCGCCTTCCTATGGAAGCACTTCCTCGTGCGACACGCGGTCGGCACCACCTTCGACGGCCTTTGTGCCTTCACCTGCTTCCTACGCTGCCTCTTCCTACACTTCCTCATCCTCCTCATCATCGTCATCACGATCATGGGCACCTGTTCCTTGTCCTAACTCCTATTCGTCATCAGTGACATCAGAATCGTCATCATCATCACCGTACAATTCCAAGCTGGAGGCAGTGGCGACGATACGGGTCAACAACAAGCGACGACAAAGGGCCACCATTGCGTTCGACGCCACCGAGCTGCGGGGCAAGATGGACCTGATGGCGTCTGCTCCTGCCCCGGTGACGGCGACTGCTTCGCTCGAATCCGCGCACGGCGTGCGACGGAATCCGCTGTACTGCCTGGGCCGCATGGAACCGCCGACCGTGTGTACCGTGCGCACGACAACCAGCGGCGACACCAAGGTGGTCAGCTGGGCCGGCAACACGGAAGCGACGACAACCACCGGGGCGAGCCAAGAGACAAAGAGGCCGCAGCTCCGACGGTGCAGCATCGGATCTCTGGTGGACGTCAAGCAGCTCCTTGTGACCGGGATCGACAGTGTTATTCCTCCGCGGTAAGTGTCCTTCTTCGCGTTTGCACTGCTTGTTCGCATACCAGGAAGATGGTATCCAGGCAGCATAATAGGAGTTAAATTGCATTACGACCGGAACTGATCTCCAGGTGGATATCTGGACACAGGAGCCAACAGAGCCTTAAGAAGTCGAGTCAGCCATTGAAGACCAATAGCCAGGAGAAGCAGGCTATTGCCGAGGTGCCAGCACTAGATGTGGGGACTCATCTTCCCGAAGCCCAGCGCAAGCGAAACATGATAATCAACGAGATCATCAACACCGAGCGTGACTACATCCGTGATCTTGAGGTGATTCTCGAGGTGTTCAAGTACGCGCTGATACAAACATAGAAACGAGTACAGATACTAAAGAACACCCTAACCCACAGAAATCCCCTACAAGAAGAGAATATCGTGACGAAGGAGGAGCTAAACTCGATCTTCGCCGACGTACATCTGCTTGTCGAAGTAAACCGGCAACTGTTGGAGGACATCGTCACCCGCGTCAAGCAGACCGAGGGGAGAGAAGTTGGCGAGAGCTTTATCAAACTGGTACGGCCAGAGTTGAAGTCCGCATTCCTCTCTCGTCTTCTAACGAACAGGGGAATGAACAGGGAGACTACCTCAAGATGTACTCAAAGTACTGTGGAAACCAAGAACACGCGGTAGCTATGGTGAACAAGTGTCAGAAGGAGAACCCAAAGTTCAAGTCGTTCCTCGACAAGGCCAGCTTGCTTCCAATCACCAATAAGCTTCTGCTACGTGACTACCTGATCAAGCCCGTGCAACGAATATGCAAGTATCCGTTGCTGTTGAAGGTATACATCCAAGAATGCTCATTGAAGCGAAGATCTACATTGGCTCAGTGATGACATCCTTCATTAGGAACTGCTCAAGTACACAGAGGAAAGTCAGCCGGACCACGCCAAGCTCACGAGCGCACTCAACAAGATTCAGAATGTGGTCTCTGTGGTGAACACGAAAAAGGAGCAGGAGGAAGAGGTGGAGATGGTAGCAAAGATCATTCAGCAGCTCAGCAATGCGGAGCGATTCGGAGTACAGCTGATGGTGCCGGGACGCAAGTTCTTCCAAGAAGGGTCGCTGCTTCGGGCAACATTGGTACTAAACTATGCGCCTCCTGTTGTGTCATTCCCTTTACGCTGACGTTCATGAATCATAGGACCGACGAGAGATTGTGCCGGCCTACTACTTCCTATTCAACGACCTCCTCATTCTTGCCGACCCAATGAAGGGAACCAACGGAAAGAGTACCATGAAGAGCAAGCAACCGCCTTCCATTGAGGTCATGGACATCATCCTCACGTCTGAAACTCAGATCCCTCGACACGGAGGTACATTCGTTTCCTTGCAATACTTGCATCCTTCTGTCATGTGCTCAACAACCCTCCGCAGAGGACTCGGGATGCATGCTTGAGCTTACATACAAGAAGTTCATCTACATCATTCCCTTCAGCAGCCCCGACCTCAAACGCAAATGGGTCAAACGACACTGCGCCCGAAGCCCTCCTTCTCCTGGCTCCAACACTTCGTGAAGGAAGAGAATGAAAGCAGTTTGGATCTTGACGTTGAGGTACAGTACAAGCGAATAAATAAGTAATCTCTTTACAACAGTTGACAGTGGACAGAGTGGCTTCACCTACTAGACTTGAGGGCGTGCTCCTCGTCAGCTTCGCAGTTTTGATCATCGTCATTCTCATTCCCTGAAGCGTTGATCGAGGCCACCACAAAGTGAAGGTACACTACCATAGCGCCGCCCAGGATAAGGATGGCGGCGAGGAAGGCCATCTTGGAGAACAGCGAGAGGAACGGGCCGACAATGAGAATGATCACGAACCCGCAAGAAGTGAATACCAGACGGCAGGAGAAGGCAGGCTCCGTATTGTCCAAGAAGAAGGTTGCCAGAATCACTGCGCTGAAGGTGTTGTAGCAGGCGTCCCCTATACCGAAAAGAGCTGCGGTGACCACACACACCAAATGTGAGTTTGGTCAGCAGAAAACCCTAGAGAGAACAAGTGTACGCACCAGCTCCGATGTAAAGGATGATGGTGTCTATCTGCTTCACTGACTCGAAGTCGCCGGTGTACCAGCAGTAGAACGTGAAGAAGAGGTAGAAGGCCAGATGAGACGAGACGCCCACGATGATGAAGATCATCTTTCCGAGCGTGTCCGACAGTCGCCCGAGTAGAAAGCAGCCGATGCCGTCGAACACACAGAAGCAGATGAGCACCATCGGGATGCCGGCCAGGCCTTGCGTAGGAAGGATGATGTTTTTGGTGATGTCGACTGCCAGAAAGCCCTGCTCCAGACCCAGGTACAGGATGCTACAGCTGAGTAGATACATCCGCGGATCCATCAGAAGATGGAACACCTTGCTGACTCTCTGTATCACGCCACTGAAATCCGATGGTTGTGATGTCAGCAGATCATCGAAGTGCTCGTCCTTCTTGTCTTTATCGTCCTTCTTCCGTCTCGCCGTCAACTCTGCCCACTCCCGTTCTCCAGGCTCATATCCCAGCATAGCGATGGCAATGAGCGCCGACAGCGAGATGGCTAAGAATGTGTAGAACAGCATCTTTGTCGAAGTAGACGAGGACGTCGATGCAGAACCTTCATCATCAGTCACTCCATCGACTCCGCTCGTTTCTCCCGTCCAGAGAAGAGCAACTCCAATTACATTTCCTACCAACTGACACACCTGATTCATAGAATAGAATGTTGGTCGTTGCTGTAGCCCTCACACCAAACTTGAGGGATGTCCTTACCTGCATGTTGCTAAAGAAGATGCCATTGAACAATCCCAGCACTGACTTCTTAGGCCGGCTTAGCGCTCGTGCATAGTTGGCAGCAACATTCGCCAGGTACGCACCTGTGCAACATAGATCAATGTCAGCGTAACGTACACACGAGGTGCCAGTCCCGGCACAAGGAGGAGATAAACGGACCTTGTCCAGTCCACAACAGACCGGCACCAACGCCCGATAGAATGGCCGCTGGAATGAGCGTCCAACTGCATCAGACAAAATTGATGATCAACTATCAAAGCTCGAACATCAATTCACATAGGACGCCACGCACGCTACAGGCATGAGGTTGGCGGCAATGAAGAAAGAGTAGGTGGCTCCACCAACAAGCAGCGCCCACTTGGGCGTCAGCATTTCAGTAGCCGTAGCGCTGATGAATGTACATTCACAGTGTAAGCATCCTGTAGTGATAATTACATGGCGAAGCCATCAGCTTGTTGGAACGAAAGGTACCTGACGAAGAGAGATGCCAGACAGAAGGTCACGTAGAGCACCGCCAGCGTGATGTTGGCCAGCGAACCGGGGATGAGACTGCTCACAAGGTTCTGCGTGGTACTGCCACCAAAAACAGCATTATTATAAAATTGCCAAAACAATTTCAGAATTTGGTAAAATGTAAATACTTAAATAAATTTAAATAATTAATAAATTAAATATTAAAGAGAAGAATGGTACCTGAAGGCCACAAAGACGAGGAAGAAGGCAAGGCAGAGGAGGAAGAGGTCGCGTCGGGCTTGTCCCACGCTCACCACCGGCGGCCGCAACCCTTCTGCTGCCGCCCAGGACGACTTCAGTTCTCGTGTGCTGTGCTGCATGGAAGGCAGCACGAGCAGCAGTGGGGTGTCCTCTCCCGCCACACCATCACCACTGCCGCCTCCGCCACCACCGCCAGCTGCTGCCGACTTACTCATCCTCCTGCGCGCGAGGCTGGTCTGCTGCTCCTGCTTGAGTCCAGAACACGGGGTTTCCGGAGCGCCAGAAGTGTGGTAGAGAGGAAGACAAAGGACCCTGCGACTGCAGGGTGGTGCACTCACTCACTGGAAACGGAAGAGGTCAAGCTGATGAACCACCGGAGGTTCCGCTGGTCTCCGTTCCAGAAGTCACAACTTGGAAGATTGACATGTTTCAAATTCCAAATTTGGAGGCAGAAACGTTTCGTAGGTGAGGATCAATTATTTGAAGAATGTACTTATGGGCAATCACTGTACGGGCAGGAGGCGCCCGCGTTGTGCGCACTTACGCAGCCAAGTCGCCGTCACGACGCACACACGAGGGTTGATCTCCTTGGCCACATTGAGAACCTTTACACACACGAGGATTGAGTGTGACACTACTGCCAGTAGCATAGAAAGACTCAGGCGTACCTCATCCAGTTCATCAGGGTGAGCGGTCAGCAGATGTGTTGTGGTGCTGCTGAAGCGGTTGACCACCCTGCCACCATACCTGTAATACATGTTGATAGTCAATATTTTCATGAAGAGATCAAAGTATCACTTTTGTTGAGAGAATGTACCGTTTGATCGTTGATCGCAGATCATTGTACTCAGTCCCCACTAGATGCAGATAGAACTGCATGCCGGCCAGCAAGTTTGAAGATCCATTGCTCGCGCCAGCCTCAGTGGCCTCGCCCGTCTCCATAAGAACAACGGGCTGATCCTCCTCGTCATCCGGCACAATCATGCGACGTTTCTTGCTTGGTGGTGCACGCTGGGACGAACTCTCCTCATCGGCTCGTGCGACATCTGGGAAAGAGCAGTTGAGTGCCACTCATCAACATAGAAAACAGTCTTAAAAGTAGATACCTGAGACTGGAACCTGTGATGCAGGAGTGGGTGGGGGTGTGGGCGGGATGAGTTGGGAGGCCGAAGTAGAACGGCTCAACATCGGTGGCGAAGTAAGGGATGGGGCGGGCGAAGATGGGCGATTGCGTCTGCCCTGCCTGCGACCTCCGCGCTTAAAGTAGTAGCTGTCCATACGAATAGGCATCTCAGTTAATGTGTACTCACGCACAGAGTACTAAGGAGAGCGTACACATAAGTAGGAACACCATGAGATACGAGATAGCGCCTGATGGCTCTTTCGGCCGCATACCAGTCCGAGCCGCGGAGACCCATTCGAGGCAAGTGTACGCTTGCTATGGAAGAGATGAATAATGACATGGATCAAGGATCAGCAGAGGAGCAATATGAACCCTTGAGCGCTTTGGCCACCGGAGCAAGCTTCTGCAGCGCTTGCGATAATGCAGATAGCTGAATGGGGCTCACCACGTTCCTCTTACACGTTTGAGCAATGACCAGCGCAACGTAGATACCTACGTAGAGGAGTCATAAGTCAGTAGATCTTGTTGCGTTGGATAAAGCTGGACCAAGTACCTCTTCCTGCGGAGTGAGTAATAGGTATACAGTCCGAAGGACGGCAGAAGAGATCCTCATCGTCAGGCTGGCACGGTGGGTATAAGTGAACGCCAAAAGGAAGCGATTGTTTGAAACAGTACCTCGTCTCCGAGTGTTCGCTTATGCTTGCACACAAGATGAAGATCAGCCAGTTGGATATCTTTGTTGTTGCCCGCTTCCGTATAACGCTCAGCGGTCAGAGGTGACAGGTTGTCCAAAGCGCGGAAGAAGCCTATGGAGTAGCATCGAATATCAGCATTGATACAGGGAAATTGGTGCAAACGAGCATACCGCCATGACCCCACGCTCCGCTATCATCTACACAAGCCACCACAATTGCATTCTTATCGTTGTGCTGATTTGATCGTAAGTAAGTTATTATCTGAACAATGCACGTAAGAGTAGACTGGCAATGTACCTGCTTGCTGGGTACAGGCTTCGTGACGTCACCCACAACGAAGTGTATGTCGTTCGCCTCGCGGCCTTCTTCATCCAACTCTGTGGTTTCTGCGGCTTCCTCCTGCTTAAGCGTAGCTCTACGTTAGATCGCAGAGTAACGATGTCGAAGTAGAGGCGGTACCTCCTCCGTCTGAGGCTTTGATACGTTGGCCGGCCGCTTTGTGCTACACATCTCACACTCTTCGTTCTCCTTGCCGTTAACAAATGTGCATGAAGTGCACACCCACTGGGTCGGAGCGGGAGGAGTCGGCTTCGCTTCCGTATCAGGTTCCTCGTTCTCCTCTGCTGCTTTTTCTGCATCCTCAACCCAACGGGTCGCAATGATCGACGAGGATATATACTTATTGGCCTTCCACATCTTCTTGCGTCTCTGTTCCATCTTTTCTTGCTTCTTCGCGAGTTCTTCTTCTGGATTGAAGTCCACGCTTCTTCCGCGAAGATGACGCTGCAAACCAAGAATGTGAACTCAATCAACACTTAATTCTAGAACCGGGGCAGAGTGGTCAAGAAGTACCCGCTGCTTGTGCGGAGTGGCACCCAATTTGGCACTGGGTGCTATTGCGCCAGCCTTGGCAAGGAGTGCCGATTCCATGATGGCATCGAGTGCCTCAGCATCTTTCTCGATATCCTCCTATGTTTCGGTGTTGTTAAGACATTCATCGGAATCGGCAATAGCTCATGCTGGATGAAACTAACCTTAGGGCGAAGTTCCTCCGTGGATATATCTTCATCATCTGGAAGCATGGTAGGAGCTTGTGACGTGGAGACGTGTTGATTAAGCACTTGATTCAGAGATAGATTCTTCATATTCTCCTTCATGTCCAATGAGTAAGCAGATAACTTCAAGAACAAAACTTCAAGCTTACCTCGCTCTTAGCAAGGATGGTGTTGATATCCTCATCTTCAATCGTACTGTCTTCATTGCTGATAACCTTGCTGAGCCCATACTGGATAATGTCAAAGAGCTGCTCTGGTGTCTCCTTGTCCTCATCCCGATCAGACCGGAACTTGCCTGGCGTCCCGCAGAGTGGTAAGCTATCAAGCCATCGAACGTAGATAGAAGAGGAGTTTCTCCACCTTCTTCTATCACTGCACTGCTCAACTTGAGCTTTCGCAGGGCACGCTGCAGTATCAGCTCTTCTACTGTATCCTTGGTGATCAAGCGTATCACTGTCACCTCCTTCGTTTGGCCGATACGGTGTACTCGCGCTTCGGCTTGCAGATCACTGTGGAAATGTGTTAACATCAAGTCATTGGAACTGACTCAAGACTTACCTCTGTGGGTTCCAATCGCTATCAAGGAAGATGACCGTATCGGCCACCTGCATTGAGGGTTAGGAGACAGGCTTTCCACGTTTTACCATAAGCTGTAAGTTTACCGTTAAGTTAAGGCCTAAACCACCGGCTCGTGTACTGAGTAGGAATACAAATGGGCGATCATCTTCATCTCCTTGGCTCTCAGATTCTGCACAGCAATCTGTCACGTTCATCTAGAAGAACTAGGATGTCGCAGGCGTACCGGCAGCGGTGAAGCGGTTGATAGCAAGGAATCGTTCTTCGCCGCGCACAGAACCGTCAAGGCGCTCATAATTATAGTCTCGGTAGTGCAAATAGTCCTGCACCAAAGTTAGGTCTATTATTAACTATTATCAACTAAGATTGCTGGCCTGGCTTACCTGCACGATGTCGAGCATCCTTGTCATCTGTGAGAAAACAAGGACCTTGCGGCCTTCATTGTGAAGCTTAGTCAGCAGCTTGTCCAGCAGCGCAAGTTTCCCGCTGTTGCCAACGATGTGCTCACCTGAGAAGCACGCCTGTATTCAGGATTACATTGATCACTGTAAGAGATAAGGGAAGCACAATACCCAATATGAATTGGCCGTCAAACTCGGGCTCGGCGCCATCGAAAAGGTATGGATGGTTGCAGCACTTTCGAAGTTCCATGATCACATTTGACAACGAAGCTCTACCGAGTGAAATTAAGCAGCAGAAGGCACAAAGACTTCAAGAAGAGGGCATAGCATACCTATTGCCGCCTCTTCTCATGCCCCATCCACCAGTGCCTTTGGTAAGTTTATTGATGTTACGTGTGAGGATCCACTTATAATACTTCTTTTGCATCGAGCTCAATCCCTGTTCCCATGGCTATGAGTACTACGCAAAGACTTGTGAATAGAGCTGGTACCACGTACAGTGTACACGATTAGCTCGCGTTTAGGAGGAAGTTCCAGGAGAACATTGTTGATACGTCTACGGAGAAGGAACGGTCGTATGAGCTCTTGAAGCTTGCTTACAAGCTCTTTGCCCTTGCTGGATTCTTCATCTTCATCGCCTTCACAACAGAGGAACTTTTAGCTTAACGACAGCTGCTATTCAGGACGTGACTTAGTACCTTTCATTCGGGTCCAATCTATATCCTTAAACCAGCGCTCAAACAAGTCGAGGTTATTAAACGTATTGGGTGCCACAAAATGCAACAATGCCCAGAGTTCTCTGTGATGGTATGAAGATCCGCTCGCGTTAGGTTCCTGCAGCCGAGGCGTTCTTTAACGTACTTGAGGTTATTCTGTAGCGGCGTCCCGGTCATGAGTAGCTTGTTATTAATACGGAACTCAAGTAGAGTGCGGTAGAAAACGGCATCACTGCACGAAGGAATGTCTAAGTCATCACGCAAGAGACTGCGAATAGAGTTATACATACGGATTCTTTAGTCGGTGAGCTTCGTCGATGATGCCGTAGCGCCACTTGTAACGCTGAAGGAAGTCAGAGTCGCTCATAATGAGCTCTGGTGTGGAGATGAGAACGTTGAATTGAACGCTGGCATCGTTCTTCTTCATTTTGTTGCGCAGTGCTTCGCGATCGTCCTTCTCGCCAATATAGGTTATGGACTTGATCGAAGGAGCGTACTTCTTGATCTCCTTACCCCAGTGGTCCACTACACTGAGCGGAGCAACCACCACTGCCGTAACATGGTGTAAGTACTGAACACTCTATGATTGAGATACACTAATAATAGCGTACAGAAGGGGCCATGATTCTGCTTCTCTTCCATCAAGTGTGCTAGCAGCGATATTGCTGTCAGAGTCTTACCAAGGCCCATCTCATCGCCCTGTTACGCATCAACATAACCGATCAGCTCCCACTTAGTCACAACCCAAAGTGACCTTGCCACGGCGAAGAACAAACCAAGATGCCGCTGAGTCCCTTCGAGTACAACGACACCAGCCAACTGAGGGCCACAAGCTGCATGCAGTGAGTGTATGTCGAGTGAGCTCCCAGATGTCATTCACTCCCCGCGCAGAATCCCATCGTACCTGATGCGGCTTCAGCTCGCAGTTCACTACGGCAGCAGGCTGATCCACCGGCACTCTGCACAAAAATTCCAAATAATTCCATTACATTTTTCACTTCTAAACAATTATAAAACCTTAAAAATCCTCGAATAAATCAAGTTGGTAATAAATAAAAAACTATATTATTATTATTATTATTATTATTATTATTATTATTATTATTATTATTATTATTATTATTATTATTATTATTATTATTATTATTATTATTATTATACAATTTATAAAATGCATATTGGAGAATAAATGAAAAGTATTATTATTATTATTATTATTATTAAAACGATAATATGAATTGAAAGGATATAAAATACAATATACGTACGTCTTTTTGTTGAGTTTTTGCATTTGCGTGACCAGTTGGTTGAGACGCTCTTCGTCGCGAGCGTCGTCGATGATGTCGTCAGCGACGTCCGCCTTTCGACCGGTCACCGCCGGTGCCGCGTAGTCGTCATCGTCGTCTCCGTCATTTCCGCCGCGGGTCGCCCGGTGCCGTTTCCTTCTCCACGCGGCGGCCTTCCCCGCTCCTCCTCCAACGGCCGCCGCCGACGACTCAGGCTCCATCGGACCAGGGTCAGTGACCACCGGTGTGGAGGTGGTCGAAGAAGAAGAAGACAAGGAAGAAGACGATGAGGAAGCTTTTGTCACAGAAGGAGGTGCCTTGTCACTACCACACATCTCGCAGCTCGCTGTACCACTGTCATTGCGGAACGTGCACGACCCACACTCCCAGTCGGCCTCCATCAAACGCGTTATCTCTGGTTGTTGGTCTGATTGTTTGGCTGTGCTGTTTTTATTTTAATGTCACACAACTAAAAAAATTTTCTTGTAATGAATAGCGATTGAAGCAAGAAATTTGAAGAATGTGGGCATAGTTGACATTCGATCGTAAAAACACGAACACGAAAACGAAACATAAAACCCAAGCTGGGGCCAAATAATCACCAGGACAGGAAGATGAAGAAGCTCAAGTACTTGGTCCCCATGTTCTCCAAAAAGAGCATGGTGGAGCCCCTCATGGAAGATGCAGACGACTCTGCGACCACCATTTTCTCTGGTTTGTCTCAGCACTTATATACTAATATGGTAATTAATAATAAAATATTAAAATTACTTGTTAATTGTTTATCTTTCGAAATATTCCGTGTTAGTGATGTATAAAAGAATTATTTGGAAATGGGCTTGGCTTGCGGGGCCAGGCTAACGTTACGTGACAACAGACCTGGTGGGCGACAGTTCAAGTGACAGCTCAAGCAGCCAAAGCAGGCGACTGGGCCCGCAGTCCTGGGAGCAGCCGCAGCGACCAAAGGCGCGTCGCTGTCCAATCTGGCTCAACCTGGTGAGCATCGGCGTGGGTGTGGTGGGGCTCTTGATTGTATTGGTGGTTCTCTTCCTCTACTGGCGGCCTGATGGGTGGAGGGATGACGGCAAGGATGACATCAAGTGGACACTGATCGCCACAATCGGAGCAGGTGCCCTCCCGTTCCAATGCAGCAGCTTCTTTGGCTTGCCTGTCGTATTACTCATCAGGATGGTGTCATCAATGATGTGTAGGAACGCTGGGTGTCCTGTCCTGCTTCTTGATCACCTATTGCTGCTACTGCCTGGTGTGCCACGCCGAGTTCTGGCAGAAACGGAAGTGGAAGAAGTTCATAGAGCGGGAGGAGCAGGAGATCCAAAGGATGGAATCGATAGAAGATCGACACAGTCGCATGAAGGAGGACCGCAAAGCCCGGCACGATGCCTACCGTGCCCGCGCCTATGAACTCATGCGCAGCGATGGTATTGATGACCGCTTGTGATAGACTTCCTGTACTTATCAAAATCTGTTCCCACTCAAATGCTCGTCACGCGACATCTCATGCTCTCGCACCTCCTCCCTTGAGCCAACAACATCGACGCCAGCAAGCAACATCTTGCAGACGAAGAAGCAAAAGAGCGGGTGCGGGTGGAGGGAAGGTTGCGTCGCATGTGGTAGTGATCCTTCAGCGTTATTCGTCCGTCCTGCCCTCTCGCCTCTTCCACGAGGGAGGAGGTCCGAGGTCAGGCGTTTGGTGTTGGGTTTGCGTCCGGTTCGTCGCTAACGGCCCCTAGTCTCTCCTGTCGGCCCCGTGCCCTTTGGAGGCACGGGACTCAGACGATGAGCGACCATGGCTGGGACCGGCTTGTCGTTCCGCGCCGAGGTCCCTCTACTGAGGTGCCCCAACGCAGAGCTACAAGGAGGACGGTGGCCGGTAGACGCAGGGAAGGGACGAAGCTGGAAGGCTGGGGGTCTTGTGGTAGTTCATCGAAGTGCCTCGTGGGAAGCGGCTCATGCCGAGACGTCGCCGAGTGGTGGTGTTCCAGGATCGACCGGCTAAGTCGGCTGAGCGTTGTATCCCAGCAGACAGGCTCCGTCCCCCTAGAATGAGGGACAAAGCCTTGGTCACCGATCTCCCACCTGCCTCGTCGAAGTTGGGTGAAGGTTCCTGAACATAACCGAGTGGAAGTCGATCTTGTTGTTGAGATAGGATATCATTCCGGTGGATTGATGATCATCAGTAGTAGTGATGTTGCGATATGTTGTTGCACGAAGTAACATGCCGACTGGTCTGGTACTTGTTGTAGAGGCTTCGCTCTCTCACCCTGCCCGCCCTAGCCAAGGTAATGTGTGCACCCTCTATCTAGCAACCTGCAAACGCCCTTTCCTTCGTATTGTGGGATTCTTAACTCAAAATTTCGCTGAATGTTGCCTAAAACAAAATCAGATAAATTATTACCAAACATAAAGAGTGATAAATAGCAGAACGATAAGCGATATTGCTGCTAGCGGGATGTGCTTGTTCGTCGTGTTCGATGATGGTGCTGGTGGTGTCAGATCGATGAAGATACGCGAGTCGGCGTAGTGCTGTGTGCCTTCTACCCACGCGCGGATGCCAGAATCCTCATCTCCCCATAAGGTGATGGTCGTGACGAAGGCCTTCTGTGATTGCGTTGCGTGCTGCCGTGCGAGCAGACGTTCGACCCGACTCCACGATCGACGAGCATACCAGAGATGAAGTGGGAATGTGATATGAGTGCCGTCGCTCACGGCCTGCTCGCACAGGTCCAACATCTCATTCACCATCGCCGTCGAGTATCCCCATAGGTCCAGCGGGCTCTGAGGATAACCTGTGGTCCAGCCCAGCGAGAGAACCGCCATGGGCAACGCACGCTGGCACTCCTCCACGAACTTGCGGGCGTCAAAGCACGATGGTGGGCCTCCTGCATAGGTACGACGATCATCATTATCATCAGCATCATTCTTCATCATCATCATCATCATCATCATCACTACAGTCAGGTTGTGGAAACTCGAACCGGGACCCCTGAAGATATCAGCATTGAGCCACACCTCTGGCAAGTACTTCCTCACGGACGCGTCACGCTCCACGAGCGCAGCGAGGCAGGGCGCCACCGTTTCGGGCGATTTGAAGTCGAGCTTGACGCCCTTCTTCCGCCGTCCCTGCTGCTCGGCGGTATGGTTGTACGCCAGAACGCCATCGAGCCAGTTCGCAAAGGTGATGGCATCGGGCGGAATGGTGGGCGGGTGCGCCATCACCGGCTCGCCCGCACCAGTCTCGCCGTCGTCGGCCGGACTTTCACCAGGCGCCTTGGGGACTGGAGGCCGCCACATGATGTCCGCCTCAAGCATGCCAATGTCCTCGTCCGCGAGGGCTGCCGCCAGCTCTGCCTCGCTATTGGCCGCGTGCGCCCACTTCACCTCCTTCGCCTCCATCACACAGTGGGAAAATTTATTTATCATGAAAAGGAAATGGAAATGGAAATGGAAAATAGGTACATAGACCGATTTTTATATATTATTTATTATCAATTAAAGTAAAGAATAAGATGGAAAGAGGACAGGAAGGGGAAGAGGCACTGGGCGCCGGCCTTGCCGCGTTGCAGCTGGAGCCGGTCGGGAAGGAACAGCAGGGCAGCGGACGAGCGGAGGCGCTACTTGCGGTGTTCGCGAAGGTCCGCGAACGGCTGCACCGGGAGGGCGGCATCACGGCCCTCGCCCTCGACTTCCCCATCATCGAACTCAATGACGTGCGTGCCGATCCGCCACATACGGCGATGAATTGTTGATCACTGATGAAGTTATCTCCACCAATCGGTGTGAGGCACACAACAGGACCACTACATGGGCATCACCTACACTTCACATGGCGGTTGGAAGGAGGTGAGCCCTGGTCGGATGCGCGCAAATGAGAACACTGTTCATGTGCGTACACGACTCAAGGCTGTGCAATTTCCATCGCCGCGAAGGATTCTGAATTGATCGTGTGATGTGCAATGCAGTCGATCGGCATGAGGCTGCGATACCAGAACTCGAGCAAGTGCTACGAACTACAGAGCCTGCTGGCCACGCTCCTTCATGAGTTCGCGCACGCTATCACAAGAGGAGAGATGCAGTATGGTCATACGGAAGAAGGGCGGTACGAGTCCCGGCACCAGTGTTGAGAAGAACAATCCTGAGTCCAGTCTGCGTTCCAGCCGATGCCGTGGATGGCATGATGTAGCTCATACTGACGAGTTCTACGACAACTTTGCTCTCATATTGGAGAAGGCCGAAGCACTAGGGATCTTTACACTGCCTGGTATGCTGGGATGCCTGATCAGGCAGATGTGCAGCTGATGCTCAGTGGGAAAACAGGAGACCCAAGGGTAAAGTGGACGAAGAAGAACCTCATCAAGTATGACTACATCGACTCACAGAAGAGTGACCTCCAAGGTTCTGCTTACGTTCAAATATTCCTTGTGCATACTAAAGGTTCGTTTCAGGTGAGGTGGAGGATGAGCCCGAAGACACCTCGCTTCCGCCATTTATGATCACTTCAGCTGCGGAAAGCACAAGCGATCACAAGGACGAACAAAAGAAGGAAGAACCCCTACGCGTGACTCTGTGTCGTAAAGGGCAGCGCAAGATGGTCATGCTACAGCCGCGCACCACGGCCCAGCTCTCGAAGTTGATCAAGCAGAAGTACCGGTACTCCGTCACATTCTTACTTCCTCTTTGCAGGTCCTCACTCATCCGTACATCTGTCTGCTCAAAAGAACAAAGGCAGAACGAGTGACGGATGCAAGTGGACGAGTCATCGCGCATGATTCGGATCTGTTGTCCCTCCCTCAAGATGCCACCCTGCATGTCGCTTGATCGCTGATCGGAACTAAAGGTACTCTATTTACTAGAAACTTCCCTATGCTGTAAGAGAAGCCTAAGATCAACCATTGACTGGACTGATCACTTAGAAGAACAGGTAAGAGATGACGGGGAGAAGGAAGCCGCTGAGGCTGGAAGCCGAGCCGTAACCGTAGAAGTTGCCAACACCGATGTTGTCGAGGGTCTGATCAGCCAGACCGTCCTGGCAGACCAAACGGAACGAGAAGGGTCCGGGCTTCTCCTGCGCGTACGGTATGATGTAGGCCGTGAACGTGGTCGTATTCCTGATCGAGCCAGAGTTGTAGAAAGTCACAAGACCTGAATCGGCGTTGGATCCGTGCTGTAGTTGAGAGATTCGTTTTTTGTAAGTTTTAATCCTTATTTAGATAAATTGTTGAAAAAATAGTCTTTAAAATTCGGAGAAAGAGGGAGCACGTACCGGGTCGATATTGGTTTGGAGAGTGAAGGTTTCGTTGGAGAGGGGAACGCGGCCATACCAGTTGAAGGAGACGCCGAGGAAGGTGCGGTTGCCCGGGTAGGAGAAGGTGCAGTTGACGCCTGCGGAGTTATAGTCCTGGGTGGCCTCAAAAGACACGATGAAGTTGGTGCCGTTTCCGGTCAGGTTTTGCACCGCCATGTTCACGGTGCTCGCGCTCGTCGTCGGAACGAACCAGCAGCACACGATCAAGAGTGTGCACGCGGTGGCGAGGAAGGCAAGAACGGACGATGAGGAGTGCATCATTTTGTGTAAGTTGATTCCGAAGAGGATCAAGGGCGAAAAGATGAGTAAACGCAACTGCTTTCGTGGCTTCAAAACCCAGTTGCGGTTGCTCCTTTGAGCTACAATTAAATTACCGGGATATTGGTTCCCCATTGGTTTCCGTAACTCCTGCCATTCTCGCGAATTTTGCGTTAATTTCTAGGATCACGCATGCCATGAATTTTTCTCTTCTCTTGAAACTTTGTGTCTTTCAGAAATGCAATTGGCTTTTGCGAAAGTTGTTTCAAATTAGACGGTGCACAAACTGGCAGTTGCAGACTACACGGCTAAGTATGGAGCGAATGGATCCATGCGCGGTTCTCTCACAAGAGGTACTACCTCCACTGGCCATCGTTTGCCTTCTTGCGCGCACCTTGCCAGTCTTGTCCTCTCATCAATCTCTTGCCCCTTCCATCTCTCTACAAAAATGTTGCGTGATGTGTGATGCGGCCAGCTGTGCCTGCACATTTTCTCTTTTCTCAGTGCCAAGGAGCTGGCATGGAACAGACTCGTTGGCACCGGCTGGCGCGTACTTTCTCAAGACCCCTGGCTTTGGGTACGCGCGGTCCCTCTTATAATCTGCGTCTAACAATAATATAATAATAATAATAATATAATACTTCAAGCATATTGTAGCTGACCAGAGCGCTGCGCAAAACAGAAATGCTTGTGCAAGAGGGATTTCTATGTAAGTGGCGCACTTAACGGCGATGGCGAGTGGTCAGTTCTCTACCAAGAGCGCAAGAAACAGAGGGACAGGCTAAGCACTATACGCCTTTCCACCGAAGACGTATTCCCGTACTTGGCTGAGATCAGCCATGATGGGCTGGTTATCCGTTGCAGGGTCTCTTCAGAGGAGGAAGGTTTTGCTATATCCTTTCCACTAGCCTCCTCGTCTCTAATTGTCGCTTCTTATGATCGGTTATCCCTAACTTGTCTACTCTGCACAATCGCACGTGCCGCTGCAACCGCTACCTTATGGTGATCACCCCTCTGTGTCCTACTTTGAGGTGAACGTTTTGAACGCGGGTAAACTTGGGTATGTGCGGCTGATGATCTTGATGATCGTGCTCCATAGCTTATTGCTCTGTTCTGTATGAGCAGACAAGTCGCGGTTGGTATTGCGCTTCAGCACTTCCCGCGCTGCCTGGCAGCAGCTGGATGGAACAAAGGGTAGGTCATCCAGGCTTTCATGAAGCATCTCAACTGCTAGGTCGAACTCACCAATTTGCAGCTCATACGGATATCATGGCGATGACGGATTTGTTTTCGCTCAGTCAGGCATCGGACGTCGATGGGGACCAACATTCAAGACAGGCGATATCATTGGTACATTTCTACTTGATCACTATTGACCCTACTAATTCCGCTTCTCTGTTTCTGCCAGGATGTGGAGTTGACTTCACGTCACAGTCGCTCTTCTTCACCAAGAATGGCGAGCTGATTGGAGTCGCTGTGCCAACGGTCAAACACAGCCGTCAATTCTTTCCCACAGTTTCTCTGCGGTGTGAGGGCGCTTCCATGCGGCTCAACTTCGGTAGCAGTCCTTTTATGTTCAAGGTGGGGGAATACGTTCAACAACTTGAAAACACATGCAAGAGTATGCACAACCTCACAGGTCTTAACTTTATCAAGTGCTCATGAAGGGGTTTGGTTCACTCAGAATCAGAGGAAGATACAGGTCAACAACGGCATGATCGGAGAAGCCACAGTAAGGCCACAGAAGGTGACCAATCGCCTCGGTCAAGAAAGAAACAACCGGAAGAGGAGGAAGAAAATGAAGCAGAGGGTAATGGAAACAGTGACAGCGATGACGATGACGAAGATGAAGACGAAGACAGACCCGATGATATTACTGCCATTGCTGGTTCATTCAATAACTGGACTAAGGCGGCCCTATTTGAGGATCTTCTTGAAAAAATATCCCGCAAGGTTAACAGCTCTCTCTTAAGCCGAGTACTTAAGACTTACTTGTCGTTTCTAGGGAGCTGACAAGGATGAAGAGTTGATTGAGTTCTGCCGTCTTCAGATCAAGTCACTTAAGTAGATACCCAACCTCTCATCTGCGATGATTTGTTGGCTGACCTGCATTCAATTTCTAGACCTTACTTTAGAATGGAACATCTGGACATTGACAACATGCCTCCTGAAGAGCTCATCGAGCTGATGAGGGAACTCGCTATCTATGCGCGTGCGTCTGAACTTGAGGATAGCGTGTGGAACCTTGTGCCTGAGGTCAGTATATTACGGACTGCTTTCACTGGGGTAAAACTAACACGAGTGTAGGTATATCGGCCTGAGCTAACCGAAAATGACTATCGGCAAATGCGGTCCGACTTGCAATTACTTCGGTCGGACCATCCTACAAGTGCGCCGATGATACAGAATGTGATCACCTACTTCGAAAGTTCGGCACAAGCAACTCCTTATATAGGCGAGACCCGCTGGCGAGCCTTCACGGAAGCTGAGAAGCGAAAATGCCTTATCCTCGCTCTGGAAGCCATATGCAGGTGAGTGTAGACAAACGTTTACCTTTAGATTTGCCTGCAGAGAGTAACCAGCGTTCACAGGGACTACGAAATTGCTCTGTGTCAAAGAGACGCAGCCATAATCAAGAGCAAACGAGTCGCTAAGGACAATCAACGGGTAAAAACAAGCTGTGTCTAGCTCATTAGCTGCAACTCATAGCTCTTTTTATAGCGGCAGAACATCATAGACCAAATGCGCCATGGAATGGTGGCCCTGATGTCGCCCCCACCAGAGGTAGTTGCTCTTGGCGATGAGCAAATTGCTTTGTGGCGACTGAAGGAGCTAGAACGACAGCTTTTACAAGACCAGCAGCGAATATTAGGTAGTTTACGAGCTGTCCAAGCCGTGATAGTAACAAGCACTCTCAGATTAACCTCGCTTCCCTCACAGAGGAAACACGAAAGCTGGTTGGCATCAAGTACGTCTCGGAGTACCTGGCGGACTGGATTGCCGCGATTGCGCAGCGACAACGAATCGTGAGTCCTCGCGCGCACAGCAACATCACGTTCTGCGTCCTCGGTGCTGGTTACCAGCTGTGGACCTGGATTCAAAGCTGGCGCCGCTCCGGTCAACAGAATCCCAACAACCAGGAAGGTAGTCAGGAAGACAATCCAGGTGCTGCATAACGAGTGGTGAGCGTTCACTTCACCATCGAAAGCATACAGCAATCATGTCATTCCGTGCATTCCTAAGTTCTCGCAGCTGCGAAAGGACTTTCGCAAACGATTTCGAAAATCTAAAAAGATTATGAAGCAGTGTGTTATTTGCTCTGTGATGGAGCGAGAGGGGGAGCCAGGGTCGTGGTTGGTGGATGGCTGGCAAGTGCCGGACGAGGTGACTCTGGCAGTGGCGAGCTTTCTCGACTTGCCCTCCCTCGCCCAGTTCTCCCTTGTCTGTCGCACTTGGCACCGCTTGGCGCAAGACTCCTCCCTCTGGTAGGTAGACAGACAAAATGAAATTTCAAATATAAATAAAGAATTAAATAGAAAGAAACGAAAAACTGAAAACCTTTAAATCTAAATTGACATGCTCGGAAATGTGATGAAGGAAGGGTCTGTGCGAGCGGGAAATGAAGGACTGGCCGTGTCACCGTGCTTTCATTGAGCTCGCGGCAGCTGCGCTGCGATCGGCGCAGGCATCAGGCCAACCGTGCGACTTGTGGCCACGTCCTTTCTCGTGGCGCGACTTCATGCGATACGAAGTCCTCCACCCTTTGCCTGAAGACAAGTGCGTTGCCCCTTCCTCTGTTAAAGCTTACCTTCCCTATCTTATCAGTTGATGAAACATACACAGATTCTACCTACGTGAAAAATTAGGCAAGGGAGCATGTGGCTCACACTACAAGGCCCAGGAACGTGGGACAGATAGATTGGTTTGTCTCAAGTGCGTCACTAGGGACATCCGTAAAGCTGCAAGCAATGTGCTAATCATCAGACGGATACCAGGTTGATCACGATTGAAGAAATAAAAACCGACCTGGATGGGCGCATGCAAACGGAAGTGATCGTGGTGGGTGGAGAGGCTAAACAAAAGCGCATCTTTGAGGAGAAAGAGAAGCTTGCTGCCACACTCATGCCTGTTACTTGGCGTACCTTGCCTTACATTCATAGACATCTGTTCTGGATACTAATGGCTGCATTGGCTTCTCTAGAAACTCCTTTTCTGCCTGCCCTCTATGGCTTGTTTTGGCGACCTAAGTCGGACACACTGTATCTTTCAAGGCAATACGCACCGAAAACCCTCAGGGAGGTCAGTCATCATCTTATTCTGGACTTGCATGGCCGATTAACAGTGTTGATTGCAGTTGAACCAAATCCTTAGAACCCTCAGTGAGGAACGTGTCGCCGGCATTGTAAAGGACATTCTTTCTGCCCTTATAGCCCTTGAGTCTGCGGTATTTGTTCAGCTGTAAATCTCTGGGCTTGTTCCGTTTTCACACACACTGCGTTTCTCTCCACAGGGTTACGGGAAGGACTTTGCTCTTGTCCATTTGACCTTTGACAAGCTCTTGGTCTCTGAAGAGGGACATATCATGATCAACATTGACTCCTTGTTTGAAACTATCTATGTACTTGGCTCACTTTGGTTGCTGATGCAAGCTCGGGCATTTGACGCTTTGATGGACAGGGTGGTCCTTTGCCATACTACATGGCGCCAGAGATGCTGCCCGCCAGTGTACGTGAAGCCGGTGAAGCCGGTGAAGGCGCGGTATCTCCGCGATCAGACATCTGGGCTCTCGGAATCACCATCATACGAATCGTAACGGGGGATCTCCCTGGGTACGGCTTAGGATTGACGGGAAAATGGTGCGCTAGTGCTGACTGTTATTTTGGTGGTACAGCAGCGATACGCATCCGATGCGCTACATACTGCAGTTTAGACTCTATGCTCCTCGCGAGCTGAGCGGCCCGTATTCTGATGAGCTCAAAGATTTCGTACGGCGCTGTCTGGAACGCAATCCAGAACTGCGACCATCTGCGCGCGAGCTTCTTGCTCATCCCTTCCTTGCCTTCGTGAGTTCTCGTCCGCCCATGGCGCCAGGGGAGGAGTAATACATCAATCAAGGATTTATTCAGTGCCCCTTACGCAAGGGCGGAACCATTGCTCGTAGCGCAGCGAGCTCGCGCTGCAAAGAGGACTTTTCTTCGCGGAGGATCTGCTCTTGTCGCACCATGAGCCTCTCCATCGCCACTCGCAGATTGGATAGAGCGGTGGCATGGATATGCTGCAGCGCCGATAGCTGCTCCATGGATAGGTCATCGTAATTCGTCTGTATGATAGTGGAACTGGTGAGACCAGATAGCGAATCAACACGAAATGAGGGTTGTACATCAAGGAGGTGCTCGTAGGTGAGCGCGAGGCTCTCAGCTTGTGGATGACTCTCGCGCATCCGTCGTTCAAGCTCCCGTGTTCGTTCGGTTCGTAGTGCCAGTTCGTTCGCAAGTATCTGCCTATCTATCTCGATCACGCACTTCTCCTTTCGTTGTATCTCCAACGCAACAGCAAGCTCCTCCTTTGCCTTCTTCTCCATTTCATACTTACGGCGGAGATCTGCAAGTTCATTAGATTCCGTTGATCGCTCTCGCTTCATCGATGTGTTGGATTGCTGGCCTGCAGCAGCATTTGTATGTTGTCGCTGACCGGCTTGCGCCTGATGTGCTAGCGGTATTCCAGGCGGTCGTCGATCACAGCTGTTACGATTCAAAGCAGCAGCGGCAGCGACATCGGCATAAGCCCGAGTCTTACCAGGCGGCTGCTGTATCTTGGGTTGCTCGCCATCGCGCTTCGCTTCCACTGTGCTATCTTGCACTTCGGCCTGAGATGGGTTCTTGATAAGATGCGTGGTCACAGGTCTCACAAAGTTCGTAGTCTGTTCTAACTTCGCACTAGAGGATGAAGTTGCTGGCCGAGAAGGTTGCAGCACTTCCTCCTTCGCTTGACATCCGTCTAGGCGAGAAGGCGTCGAGATGAGCTCGCGTTTGTCTTTCGCCTCCTTGTATTGGCTAAGGTGTTCCGCTGCGGTAGTGTGTTTCCTTTCATCGGGCGCTTGAACATCGCTCTGATCCTTGCCTTCCGCCTGCTTGACTTCGTCATTCGCCTCTTCCTCCTCTGCAGCAGGTGCGCTTTGTGTTTTATGTTTTGGTTTCTGCTGGATGACCTTCTTCTGCTTCTTTTGCTTCTGCCTTGCCCTTCGTTTGGCTCCTTTGCTCTCCTTCTTATCTATTTGATGCACATCAGGAATACTGGATTCCAAAAAGCACACCCAACCACAAGGAGAGGAGTTGCTTAAGTACCCGTAACATTCAGGAGAGCCCTGGTTGCCTGCTCGGCAGCCTCTTCGAGCTCCCGCCACCGCTGCTGCAGCATCATCCTGCAATCTGAAGATTCATTCGTTGGCGGGGCCTCCTGCGCAACCTGAAGTGGAGTCTATACACCAAAACATGAGATCTTTCCTAAGGGCAAGGATCCGGCTGCATGTACCTTTCCTGATCGGTTTCGTCGGGTTATATCCGCTCCGCGCTCCACAAGAGCAGCGACATAACGCGATTTACCTGATCGTACAGCGAAATGTAGCGCTTGAATGCAGAATCAAAGGTGAGATCGCTTGAAGCTCTAGCACAGTAAAGATGAGTATACCTGTGTTGCCGTTGGCATCCACGACATCTAGATCACGTGGACAATTCAGACGATGAAGAATAGCCTCGAAGGTCTGAAACTGATCACTCGTCGAGCAGCAAGCGCACATCAGTGGCGTCATTCCTATGTGGCAGGCATGCACTTTGTTAACATCATGATCCTCCGCGAGTGAGTTCTTTCTAGCGCGAGTGGTACCGAGTCGATTAGCCGCTGCCGCTGCAGCTCCGTGCTCCATCAGACGCTCTACCACTTCCGTGCTGCCGTTCATCGCGCCAAACATCAGGGCTGCATGTGGTTGTGTGTTGAATGTACATTGCACGAGATCATGAAGCATTCATCAGCATCGTAACAACTTCGCAGAAAGCACAAAAGAGACTGCAAGACGCACGCGTATCGCCGTTGCCGTTGGGTGCATCGCAGAGCGCCGGCGGAAGAAGCGGGAGAAGGACGGCCAAGAGGTCGGCACGTCCGTTGCGCGCGCCGACGTGCACCGCCGTGTTGCCGCTCTGACCCAGCCGCACATTGGCCACCAGCTCGAGCGCGCCTCTCGTATCTTCGTCCAGCGGCTGCCGTAGCCATGCCGGCAGCTGCTCTTCCGGTGCTGCTGCTCCTCCATCCGCGACGCCGGCCTGTGCCCTGTCTTTCACTCCGCCACGGCTGGCTGCGTGCCGGTCGCCATGCACATGAAGAGGAGTCGACAGCAGCTGGAGGAGTACCGCTGCCCGCTTCTCCGGCTCGGTCTCTTCCACACGCCCAGGATCATCGTCTCCACGTTTCATTTCTGGTTTTACAATTATTTTCTTTTCGTTTTCTTTTTTCCCTTTGAACACAAAAACTTTCCGAAATTAGCAAAACGTTTCTATAATTTCGGAAAGTCAGTCTGCTCCATGGAAGGTGTGCCTAATTCTTTATTTGATTTTCCTGTTATTTCGACTTTTCCATTTTATTTTGTTGTTGTTTTATAATTTTGTTAATTAATCAAAGCATTGTTTTTATTTAGATGAGAGCCAGCGAAGGGAGGTGACGTTCCGGTTCGACAGGGAGGGACGGGACGTGGTGCGCGTGCGAGAGCTGCATGTCATCAACAAGAAGAGCGCTGCTGCGGTCGTGCCAACCACAGGCAGTGCCGATGGTACGGAGAAGACGCAGCAGACCACCACCATCATGAAGGAGGCCACATCCCTCTTGCTCTACCACTTCTCTGGTTGTGCCGTCTACGAGGCAGCTGTCGTCATGGCCAGGTTTGGTCTTGTGTCTTTACTCACATTGCTGGATTGAAACAAGCTCATCGTGATCAGATGGCGTTGATGATTGTTGATGGATGAATGGAATGGATGGAATTCAGGTGGGTCTATGTCAACTCAGCGCTCTTCGTAGGCAAGCGGGTGATGGAGCTGGGAGCCGGTTGCGGCCTGGTGGGACTTGTCTGCGCTCACTTTGCTTCGTGCGTTTATCTCACCGATCGCCTCCCTGTGGCACGTCTGCCCATTCAATATAGGGAGAGTAAGGGACTAACTGGGACAAGTTTGTTGCAGGTTCTGGATAATCTTCGGTACAATGTATCCATCAACAAAGACGTTGGTAAGCAAGGTTCTCTATTTCGGAATGATATTAGTGCCACTACCAAGGTTTTGCATCTTGAATGGAATGACGCCGATCCCAGTAATCGGCAGGTAATGTTGTCATGTCGGTTCCACGCGTTACGGATCATGGATGATCTCATCAGCTTTCAGTGTGATCCAGTCGATATTACCGTGGGATCAGAAGTGATCTACCTCGCAAGTCATGTGGACCTGTTGCTCAAAGTACTGGATGCCTACCTTCTTCCTGGTGGAGTCTTCTTTCAGCTATGTGCGCAGGACCGGGAGGTACAGCTATTAACACGCGAGCACATGAAGTGTTTGATCTCACCTCTGTATATCAGGGGCTGGTTGATGTGAAGCAAAAGGTGGAAGAGCGAGGTGGCTATCAGTGTGAAGTGGTGCCAGTAGACATGGGCGATCTCTTCTCAAGCGAAGACAACATCAATCAACAAACACAGGAGAGTGCACCGTGCTGCCTGCTATTTGATCAGGAGATTGACACACAGCACTTCGCGCCTTTGGAGAACTTCAGCTTTGTACGAATACTCAAGATGCAAGCATCGTGACGTATCTGTAATGCTGCCCTGAATGAAGATTGCCTTCTTGGCCTTTATCCCTTGTTTCCTTTCCGCTGTTTCCGAAACATTTTTAGAATTACGGAATAGTTTCGATAACTGGAATTAGCGAAGGAATATCGCCATTGGACGGAATTCCCTGAAGACAGACAACTAAAATACGCAATCACTTCTCTGTCCTGTCAGGAGCAGACAACACGATGCTAGACGATGATGTACAACGCGCTCTCACCGAACTCACCGATGCCGCCGACGTAGGCAGAGTTGGTGATGGAAACGACATGCCCGCCCTTCAACGACTTGCCAGGATCCGAGAAGAAGGTGAAGCACCGGAGTCAGTCTTATGTGTGTCTAGAGTGGTGGTCTTGTATTGACTGGTCCTTTTTTTCTTTGGTGTACGGACCACAGAGTGGAAGACCAACGTGGGGAAGGAGACCGCACAGCAGGCCTTCCGAGTGCTGGCGCCCCTCATCCTGCCTCGTACCACGGCGGAGCAGTGTCCGGACCCAATCGTGACCTTACACCGTCGGGCCTACGCGGCCAGCGTGCTGGCAAAGATCCTGAATGCTGAACGTTCGTGTTCACTCCCTTCATCAACGCCAACGCGGCTTGGCTTGACTCCTCCTGCTTGTTGAAGAACTAACCTGATGGAATGTGCATGATGATGGTCTTCTGGGATCAACTACAGAATGGAACAGCCCACTGGTGTTGGACGAAGCGATGGTCTCCTGCGTGTTGCGTGAGATCGCGGCGAATGAATGCGATGATGATGCCGGACATCGCCTGCTTTACAAGAAGTTCACTGCACTTCTTGCTCGTAGCGTCAAGAGTACGCCCGCCTAGCCGACTGCACTGCCGTGGATATAGGGCTCACCCGTCAGCGAATCGCAAACTGTTGTACTCTCTTGCAGTGAAGGTCTCGCGCGACCTGGTAGTGGCTGCGGGAGGGATCGAGCTGGTGGCAGGTGAACTCCGTCGATTACCGTGCGTCAATGTTAACCAAGCACGCTTACGCTGGCTGCTCATGTGCTTGTGGACAATCTCATGCGATGCTAACAACGAGCTGCGGTTGGCCGATTGCGACCTGCTGCCCGTTGTCCATCATATGGTCCACCATCTGGCCTCTCCATTCTAATGCTCGATTGCTAACATGGTCTTGCCCGGATCGACACTAGATGGCTCATGCCAGTGGCGTTGCAGTCAAGGCGAATGCTGCTTACTACCTCAGCCGTCTAGCCTTGACCCGTAATGGCCTTGCCTTCCTGATCTCGTTCCATTCATGAGTGATCTAACACCGAGTTTGAGTGCAGTGAATGGGTCGTTACTATTGGCACTGAGCCGAATGCCACAATTCATGTGCGATCAGCTAGACATCCACACGGCGCAGGTTAGTTACGGCCGGTTTCTTGTTACTGCATTCCTCAATATGTTCCAGCACGGTACAACGCGCAGGCCTGCCTGTTCCTCCCTCATATGCTTTCAATCATGAGAAGCGCACTCAGATGCGATATGTTACTAGAGGGCCTGATGCTGGATTTGATTCGTATGGAAGCTGCCCCGACCATTTGGCGCCACATGCTCTATTATGTTAAGTTCAAAAGTGACATGAGCTATCGGCCAGAGCTTCTCAACACCTTCCACGCCAAGTTCACCAAGTGTCGGTCTACAGGTAAAGTATCCCTGTTCACATTGATCACCACCAACCACACCCGTGCATGTGCAGTGAAGAGTCTGGCGAGGTTGTCCGTGCGCGCCAAGGATGATTTGGGATTCAAGCCACTTTTGACCCTGTCATTTATGTTCATGGATCCAGCTGAGAAGCGTCAGCTCTTAATTGAAGAGGATGGCCTGTCCCTCTTTTTCAATGTACCCTCATCCCAATCTCACATGCTCGTACATAACAATCTCACTAGTTCTAACAGGAGCTGCAGCGTAACAAGTGCAGTGCACTCAACATACTCACAGCGTTCAAGTGCCTGATATATGGAGGTACCGTGCGCTTACTATGCTCTTCGCAGCAATAGCAGCTTCGCTTACATAACCCACTGATACCGACCAGCTGAGCAAATCTACGACAAGTCAGATGTTCCACCTCCAACGGCATCACCTGTAGAAGCAAGTCCTATTGATCAGGCTGCACTGCCTCCAGAGTACCGTCCGATCCACCGCACTGTCCAGCAGTTGGGTTGCTTCGCCATGTGGCGCGATGACACTTCGCTGCATGATGTCTCCTTTTCCTTCCCCTACGAAGTATGTTCAGATGAGTGCGAATGTTTGATCAGCAATTATCTAATCGATCATCTGCTGCTGCAGGAGAACAAGACGGTTACGGCGCACAAACTGCTTCTCTCCGGTCGGTCAGCTGTGTTCAAGGCCATGTTCACGCTGGGCATGCGTGAGTCCCAGCGCAACGGCTCCGGCGGAGCGGAGGACCTCCTTGACGTTCCGATCCCTAACATGTCCTTTGCCACCTTCAACCGGCTGCTTGACTTTTGCTATGGCGTGCACATGACTCCATCGGCCTCAGCCGGAGAGGGCGCCAGCAACAACAGCCCTCTGGACTCGGCCGTGGCGTGGCTCGAACGATCTGACGTCAGCCAGGAGGATGCAAGCGCGCTGATGGCCGCTGCGAGCCAGTACGAGGTGCTTGATCTCGTGGATACCTGCTCTCTCTTCCTCAGTACGTGTGCTCCTCACACCCACTACTTGCCTGAAGTGAATCTGATCTTCATGTTGTACTTGATGTGTGCTGCAGGCAAAGGAATCAAAGCAGCGAACGTGTTGGCGCTGCTGCAAGAGGGCCTTCTCCATCGATCGCCCATCCTTATCTTCCGTTGCTTCGAGTGGATACTGGACAACATCTGGAGCTTCTTCCGCGAGCGTCCCAACCCCACCAATACAGCTGCAGGAAAAGCGAACACCCCATCGAAGAGCGGCCCACCCAAAGAAGAGAAAGAAGAGAATGAAGAGAAGGACAAGGACAAAGTAGCGGGGGTGCAGAACACAGCAGCAGAAGAGGGAAAGGAGGAGCGGGAACAACCCAAGCCAGTCCGATCACTTTCGCCGTTCGTGCGCGGCATTGCAATGGAGGCCGAATGTCAGCAGTGGCTTCGCGGCTTCGTAGCGCGTGGCGTGTTAGGCCTGCCACAGATCGCGTTCGACGTCACCACTGCAGCAAGCGGGCAACAACATCAACCTACAGGGAAGTCTGGCCGCCCGGGAGACAAGTGCTGTCTCCAGTGATGACTGTTCCACCGCTGTAATGACTATGGGGCGAGGAGACATCACTCGTTGGGAACTAGACACATTGTGTTTACATCGTTTGAGTGGATGTTGCATTGCCTGGTGGTCCTCCAGTGATGATTTGTTGAAGCTGCGTTCGCCAGTCCAGAGGAAGGCCATCGTCACAGTTATCGCTACTGCGTCCTAGTAGTGTCATCATCTTCGTCGGCTCGAGCGAGGAGCAAGCAAGGAATAGGATGATTTGATCGATGAGCTCTCGAGGCAAATTGCTGAGTGAAGGGTGTTCTGATGGAGTCGCTGCTGCATCCCTGCGCGTAGCAATGAGCAGCACTGTGCGTACCTCTGCTCGAAGCTTGGAAGAACAAACTTTAGGCTACAGTGTACACAACGGACAGCAAGGTGAAGGGAACTACCTGGGCATCGATTGTTATCACATGTGCTACTTGTGTAAAATTTGTACAGCGTCCTCCGTTACGGAGTATAGCACGCCCCATGTCAGTGGCATAGAGCTGAGTCCATCTGCGGGCCTCCTCAAAGGCTGCTTCTTCACCTCGTGCCTGCCAATATGATACGAGCTGATAGGAAAGTACAGAGTGTGAGAAGCCAGCAAAAAGAGTAAGATTCTAATGAAGTGATAAACCTCTTGAAGATTTTCAAGGTCAGGATAGGCTTTCGATGGCTGACCGAACGAGGATTGGCGGAGCTTAGTCATCAGGTATTGAAGCATTTCTGAACAGGTTTTGGTGGGAGACCACCCATCAACACTGCAAGATGAATGAATGCAGTCTTAAGACTCAACGCCCAAACCAGTCTAGGGATAGAAGGGGTTGAAGGTACGGAGAGAAGGACGCTTCTACTTGACCTTGCGGTCCTATGCTAGAGTGGTGGAGCGGAGTCAACATGCGCACGGAGAATGTACGGAAGGGATATTCCGGAGGGTATTCCACTCGCAGCAAGAACACTCCGTCTGACAATCACATTCATCACGATCATCAGTGCTGGTAAGGAGTAGAGGAATAGAACGTAATGAGTGTGTACCTCGGTAGACGCTATCCTTTGGTCCTTCGAGGATCAACTCAAGCATATGGTAGTCCTTGCCCACGCGCCACACGTGCACGCGTCCATTCTCTTCGTCCCGAAAATCTGTGATGATCTTTTCCACCTCCTTTCGGACACGCCTGGCTATCCTCGAAACAAAACATAAATTTGCTGAAGGTTTCCCAAATTTTTGGTGAGAAATTTGGGAACCCGTACGTCTGCCCGTAGCGGAGGGGCTGGGGAGTGTGCTCATGTGTCCGATGTCCTCCACGAGGCCCGAGTGTGGGTCGGGCAACGCGGCGAGAGGGAACACGGGACAGGAAGGTCGGCGGACCACGACGTGCAGGGTACTCTGATGGGCGATGCCGTAGTGGGCCAGACTGCGGCTGTCCTCCAGACGCTTCCCGGCGAAGATGAGGCGCACCTCGTCGGACGGCAGGTTCACCGCAGGGAGCGCCCCGATAAGTACCTTGACTTCGCCGATGGTCATGTAGCCGAACCGCTCATTGCGGCGGTAGGGAAGGATGACCTGATGCCGCGCACCGGAGAGGAGGGCGGCCGTGAGTACCACAGGGCCGCTGGTGTCTTCTACTTGTGACGCGTCTTCCATGGTTGCTTCTTCACTCTGTATGATGGTTTGTGCCTGGCAATGTTTGTCTGGAAATTCTTCTTTTCGTTTAGGTGAATCACGTTTCTCTTCATCAAGACTGGACAGCAACCACACTCTGCTCAACTTAAGTGGCTTTCAGTCCTCGAGAAGGAAAGGAAAGTGTTGAATCTATTTACAGAAGGTAACGTTTCTATGAATTGTTGATCAGTTGATGGTGATCACCGTAGCCACGTTGCCAAGGGTAGAAGATGAGTAGCCGTCCCAATCGAACGTCTGTCCGACCGCAAGGCTGGTCGCTCCGCCATTGTAGATGATAGTCGCGCAGGAGGGTATCTTGACCACGACGCCGCCCGTGAGGGTCACTGAGCCTGCGCCGATGCTGATGATGGTGCTCTTTCCGGTGGTCTCTGTAGCACTTGAAGGTACGGTGCACGACAGGGGAGGACCGTGCGAGGGTGATACGGAAGTGGAAGGCAAGGCAGAAGGGGAATGCGAGGGAGAAGGAAGACGTGAAGGTGATCTCGAAGCACTGGGTGATCGTGATGCCTTGCTAGGTGAAGGAGTTGCCGATCGAGATGGCGCAGGAACCGAAGCACTTACAGAAGGTGACGCTGGTACTACCGACGGAAGTGGTGACGAGGAGGGGGATCGGGACGCTGAAGGCCGGATCGCTGAAGCACTTACAGAAGGAGAAGCCGGTGGCGTCGGTGGAAGTGGCGGTGAGGAAGCTGGTGGCGAGGGAGTTGCAGTGACCGAAGGCGCAGGCGAGTTGGGGATCGTCACGGTGGTGATGTTCATTTTCCACCACGTACCGTCGGTGTTAGAAGGATTGATGATCCACCCGTAGTAGCCCACGTAAGCCTGACCGTTTCCTGCGAGCTGACAGGTCTGGCCTGCAGGCACCTGAGAGCAGTCCGTGTAGAAGTTGGTGGCCGTAGCTTGATCGTAGTCGTAGGGGCCGGTACAGAGCCCGACTGCTCCGGGAATGTCTGATCCGGGTATGAATGTAAGACTGTTCATCGAGTAGGCTTGCCACGAGCTTCCCGACAGGGTGGTCCCTACCGAGGACGGTGAACGGTCTCCCAGAAGGAACCAAGCGTTAATGTTGCCGTTCGAGTCGGTGTGGAGCTGGAAGGTCTGCAAGGCAAGGACTGGGTAGTAGGACAACACTGTCCCATTGGTCGTCACGACGGAGATGGTGTCGCTTCCCGGCACGACGTTGGCAGTGGTCTTGTCGAGGTAGCTTGTGGAGGGTGAAAGAGCGGGTGAAACGGTGAAGCTGATGACAAGATGAGCACCCATCAAAGTGTTGGTTGGTCCCACGTAAGTCCAAGTGTAGCCCTGTGTTGCTGTTGCGGCTGGAAGCTGGGCAAGCAGAGGGAGAAGCCCCAAGAGGAGGCAAACTAGAGATGTCATGTGGCGAGTGTCCGGGGAATGGAAACAAAGTGTTTGTTGACCAAGAACCACCCCTTTGTCTTTCTAGAAAGAGCTTGTTGGTAAAACAGCCCCGGCAGTCATTTATTGGTCAGATGTGCTGATTTCTGAGTGACAGGCTCATGGAAGTTTGCGTCAAGTACCTTTCCACATCATATCCTTATGTTCATCTAGTCTGTGACCCTTCTTTAAGAAATGGTGTCCCATAGCGATACCCGGGCCCTGTCTAACCGGGCCTTTCCTAAAAGGAGCATGCCGCGGGTGTGTTGTTTAAAAGAATGTGTCGACAAAGTGATCTGAGAATTCGAGCAATGTTGCAAAATCTAAAATTTTCTCCGAAACACATGAGGTTGCTGCATCTTTGATTTTTGTAGGATTGTGCAGGAATGGCGAGGACGAAGGGCTCAGCAAAGTACGTGGAGTGGGCTCTGTTATCGGTTCCTGGGTGGACCAGATGGGCCGTTGCTAAAGTTGTGATTAATCACCAGAAAATCCGGAACCGGAGGCAAAGACAAAGTGACCGGGGCTAAGAGGTACGCCTCATTGATCTTTAGCGTATTTTTATTTTACATTATTTATATTTATGATAATATATTGAACACTGGAATTGGAACACCAGCCCTCACGTAATGCTTTCAACTGTCTGTGCAGACGCAGAGACAGCGAAGAAGAACAGGGGATAGTTGAGGATGGAGACCATGTTAGCGAGGGGGAAGGAGAGGAAGAACAGGAAGGCGAAGAGGGAGAGGAAGTCAGGAAGCTCCCCGCTGCTCCTGCCCGACGATGCGTACAAAGTACGAAGGCTGCAGTTCTCCTTGCATTCATGACCATGCCACCTGTAGTTCCGATTTCAATATGTACTGATTGTCGTATATTACACAGTATTAGAAGAGGAGGATGATGAAGCGGCTGAGGGCAGTCTTGATGATGAAATCGTGGAGATCTGGGAGAACAAGATTCAGCCCCAACTCACTCAACCCCAGGCACAGCTTGCTCAGTCATCTCTTGTCATCTGCTTGTTGATATTGACAACTTCACTTTCGTGATGTCATTTAGGCGAGTGGGCTATCCGCGCCCTCCTCGGATAATCAGGGTCTGGTCCGTCTCGCCAATAAAATACTATCGGTACGGATTCCGGAAATGGTCTCATCAGCGCATGCTGGATGATTGATGATGATGATACAGGTTCCAGAACGGGAGCTTCTTGGTTACATTAACAAGCGTGCTGCGATCGAGGGTGATCTCGTAAAGTTTCTCAGATCCATATTTCAAGGACTCCCGGCACACACGGAACGAGGAAAAGGGATGAGAGCGGCTGCTCTACGGCAAATAATGTGGCTTATCATAAAAGGCCATCTTGTAAACAAGAGAGCTGAGGAAGCCGTCAACCTTCTCTTATCGGAGGTACCTTCCCAAACTCTCTACCGAGCAGCCTAGACACTTAACGAAGCTTCTGGCAGATGGACGCGATCGCCGATGAAGAGTTTATTGATCTTGTAGAGGTGATACTCTGGGGCATCGAGAGAGGTATGCTCACCAAAGTCCTGTAAACTGCATTGACACAGTCCTTTACAGCCCGCTCGCCCGATGGCAAGTTCTTAGCGTTCTTACCCAAGACACTGGCCGCCCTTGCTCGATTACCGGCAGTTGGGGTTGATGAACACACAAACAAAACTGGAACGCAGTATAAGAGCCACATCATAGAGCGGTACGCTACAAATTTTTGTTTACGGTCATCCAGTGAGCTTACCGTTTGCTGCAGGATGTGCCGTCTTGACTGGTGTGAAGCACTCGTCACGCAGATCACCGCAACGTTGCGAGAGGTTTCACTTTCGAATGACGACTTGCAAAAGGTTATGCACAGGGTCATAAGGTCCTTCCCACCTCACTTTCGTGCTTTTGTGACAGTGATGGAGCGCTTGACATCTTTGGCAGTTACTTCAAGGGGATGGACATCAACGAGTTGCCTTCTTTGATCTACCAGCTCATTTTATTGGGAACTAAGGGACCCACCGATGCCAAAGATGCGCTACTTCGAGGGATAGCCAAGCACCTAGAGGGCCTTGGGCAGAAGTATGATGAAGAGTAAGTACTTCTACACGCAAATAATCTTCATTGGCGCTAACGTACGGCAAAGAAGCCCCGAGCGACGCATTGCGTCAGGTGATGAGAAACTTCTACGTCATATCGAAGGAACTATCCTGTTGCACCTCCAGTTTGCAATCAAGCAAGATCAGGTTTAATTTCATTGTGATCGTCAGGGACAGAAGTCACTCATGCGTTACATTACAGGAATTAGGACGAGCCTTTCTCAAAGTGTTCAAGTCAGACAACTTTCCATTGACTTCGTTCACTGTAGCTCTTCTCTTGTCGGTGGCACGCATTCAACGCTTTGCTGATCAGGCTCTGGAAACTATTAAGACTGCTATTCAGGTAGTGCTCCTTCCCACACTACGTAATACAACTTCCTAAGCACCTTGGTGATTGCGCAGACCTACTACAAAGAGCAACAGAAGAAGACCAAGTCCGCCTGGATGGAAAAGATGCGCCAACTTATGCCACCAACGAGTGCGTCCATAATGACTGAGTTACATTCCTACTAAGCCCTTAGTCTGATGAGTATATTATGGCAGTAAAACTTGATGTTGCCATTCTGGCTACAATCAGACACTCGGCGTACGGATGGGACCACATTACGCCCTCGCTCGTTCAGTTGGGTGTTATGCTGATGGATTCGGTCTCATCCTCGCCTTCCGCTGCAAGTGTCACTTCAACATCTGCGTCCTCATCCTCGTCTGCTGGCAGCTCTACCGCTACCCCTACGTCAACCGCCATGGTTTCTGTTTCTTCTCCCAACAAGTACGCCTTTCACATGAACAGCATGTACACGTCTTTAGATAGTAACTTAATGCAGGATGATATTGCGGTTGGGCGTGACCATACTACTCGAAACCTTCAAGGTTCATGAAAGTGTAAGAAATGAGATCCTTGAGCAGATCCTATCCCGAGTGGTAGGACCTCCTTCATTACTACTTCTTCTTCTTCTTCTCTTCTTCATTTACTAAGCATCTGTTGCTTATTATGCAGATGATCAGTGGAGAGAACAACAGCGTTCTCCAATACGTTATTCTCTTGTCCTCCATCTCACGTGAGTGTCAAGATCTACTGCTCGGCAGCGGCGGCGAGTATTTGCCACGAATCAAGGAGGTTTTTGACTACCTCTCCTATGTCCCACCAACCGTCACAAGAGCCCTTCTAGCTGCTGTTGAGGTATACCTACCATACCTGATCTTTGAGTACTTCAACTCAATGGCGGCTTGTTATCCAGCCCATCATGGCCATCAATCCGTCGTTCCAGAACCACATCATCCTGGTGCTTCGTAAGTCAATGTTTTCCAGGTACCCTTTAAAGTTAAGTGCCATTATGGCCAATCAACCCCAACATGAATGTCACCTCAGGGAGAGCGAATCGCGCCTTACTGCAGTCACTGGCTTTGAGCACTTGCTAAAAAGCTGTGCTCGCAAGAAAAGTCAACACGAAGCACAAAAAGGTTGTCTTTCTCTCCCTTTTATTCACTTCCATCATCAATTAGTAACAAGAATGTATAGCTGAGCTCTTCTCGCTGGAGATAATCGGGTTTCTCAAGCGTTGCCTCACGCAACAATGGGAGATACGCGCTCGACTCTACGATGCGTTGGCGGAAGTCTTCAAAATCAGGTAAGCTACTTAAGCAGTTCTTTACGCCATGTAATCGCTCACTATTATTGCAGCTATTCACCAACAGTTCGGGAGGCTATCCTGGACCTGCTCGTTCAACACGTTAAGCAGTACATCGAAACTGATCCCTCTGTATCCGCACCTCTTAAATTGGAACAATGTGTGGAGATCTCCCAAACATCGGCGGCTACCGTGAGACGAGTACGATCGGTTATCTCTTGGCTTTAGCTTGTCAAATTTCATAAGTTTGATCTGGTCCCGGTCTCTAGCTTGAACCCCTTGGCAATCTATTGAACGTGATCCAGCGCTGCGTGATTAGTCATCAGATAGAACAGAAAAAGCATGCCTCTTCTCCCGGTATGTATCTTGGCGCGCAGCGGACTCTTAGGAGATATTGGCTCATTCATTAGTATCCAGATCAAGACACTAGCGGTTCTAGTGGCTCTTCGGGAGTGTGTGAAGAATTAAATACTATTCTCAGTACCCTGGTGGAGAAGCTGCTTAAGACCGAGGTGAGTGTCCGATTCTCAACCAGAATACCAAAACCACACAGCACTTATCCCTTTGTTTTCAGTTGGAGGATTTCAGTTTGGATAAGTCAGCGGACTATTCCGACGTGTCATGTGAGGGCAAGTTCCATCAAGAGGCCGCCCTGCTACTTCTTACTGTGTTCGAGGTAACTTGTCTAGTATCCTTGGTGTGTCCTTGTGATGCTTACGCACCGTAACTTCTTAGGTGCTGATCAACTATTCAGTCATGCGTGAGATGCCTGAACCGCCATCTGTGCAATCCCTTCAGCTGGCTCTTGATCTCTACAAAGTACCTGAATCTTCACCTTGCACATATTAAGCACGTATCTCATTCATACATATGTAGCATTATGAAAATCTCCACGCTGTGCTGAAGGAGACCACCTCCAAGAAGACCAAAAGTGGCAAGAGCAAGAGCAAGGACAAAGACTCTGGAAGTCAGAAGGAAAAGGGGAAAGGTAAAGGAAAGGAGAAGCGCGACGATAAAGATGATGCGCAAGAGGAGACAGACAAAGGTACCAAGAAAAACGGTGGTGGCCGAGGACGAGGACGGCCTTCAGCTTCTGGTTCGGTGCCTCTGATCAAAAGGCATAAGCTGTTGGAGGTAAGGCCATCCCGCTCAGGATCACTGATTGTCTTGAGTCCTCACGAATGCCTTGCATAGGGTGCTCTTCTGGAGTCCCACTGCGTGCTAGGGTTGATCAAACTTCTCGTAGAGGATCCTGAGGATGCCTCACAGAGCAGTATGTAAACTTTGTTTGGTTGAGGCCAACCTTACTCGTACTGAACTACCCATCCTTAGGCGATGCAAGGGCGATGCAAAAGCTCATTCGCGATGATCAAGCATTTCAGTCGTACTTCATTACCGCTGCTCTGAATATGCTCAACGCTGTATGTATTTCCTATGGATGACCCTGCACTTGCCGATCTTTGTCTCTTACCTGTTTGGCAGTGGAACGAAGCAGTGCAGGAAGGTCTAAGCCTTGAACTTAGAGATGGACGCAACAACATTCTGCGTTCACGGGCGCACTTTTGTTCTGAGGTACACGTGATCCCTCATCAGCTTGATGAACAAATCTCTTATTTGCTCTCCTCCAAGGCTGGCGCCTATCTCCTGCAGGAGTTCGTCACCCACCACCTTTCTGTCATGCTCGATAAGGTATTAATTCTTGATTGATTAGCGAGATGACCTTTGTGCTAACGCCATCACTAGCACAAGAAGATCTCCTACACACAGCTCGAATGTATTGAACAGAGCTTGCGCTTTCTCGTAAGTCAAGTAGGTTCACAGCACTTTTGATTGATGGCATGACTTGTTACTCACTCCTTGATAATGAAGTGGGGACCGAAGAAAGTGGCGACTTTTCTAAAGGAAGCCATGCTACCTTTGCTCAACGACTATCAAGACGTTGAAGCAGAAGTAGCAGAGCAGGAGGGCAAGCCGCTTGATGCTGAAGCCACATTTCACAATGTAATCGTCCGCTTTGAGGTTCGTTCGCCTTTTTTCTCATGCATGTATCAGTCGCCGGATATTGCTGACTGCTCTATGGACACAGGGTGCGATGCTGCGATTAGCCAAGATGAAACGATACCGAGAGGCGGAGGTGATAAAGGACATCATTGAACTGTTGTATGAGTTCCTTCGGTCGCCTAAATCAATCCAGGTTAGTTGACAGGGAGTTCTCCTGACTTTGCAGTAACTCACACGGCATGCAGGAGCTAGTTCCAGTTCATGCGAGGTGGATGGTCAGTGCTTGTAAAGATCTCAAAATAGAGAATGCAGTAGCGGCCAAGTCAATGGTTTCCCTTCTTCTTAAGATTGCCCGCTCTCTTCCAAAGATGAAAATCGTACTGCATTATCCTCTTTCTTGTTAATCGGTGTACTCTACTACTGACCTGAACAAATCCACAGCTCAACTCATTCGCAGTTGACGTACATATCCTATTGGGACATCAGTCTGACCCTGACCCTTCCAATCAAGTTCGTACTTATCTTCTTCACGACTCAGAATCCCTTCCTGATCACTGTATATTTGTGATGTCTGCAGAAGGTCCGGTATCCGCTCTTAAACATGGCAACCGTCTCCCAGATTCTCCCGCTGATTGTCGGCACTATCGATGGATACCTTGATGAGGTCGAGCAAGTGATCATCATAGCCAAGAATATGTATCTGGATGGTATGCCACCCACCAAAGAGTATGGTGTATGTGCTGACACGCTGTCTGATCACACTGCAGACAAAGACCAGGATTCAGTGTACGAAGACAGCGAGGAGGATCAGGACGAGCCTGAAGAACCCAGTGAAACAAGGAAAGCCCAACACCTAATGGAGGAGTGCTGCACACGTCTTCACGTACGTACTTGCCATTCTGGAAAAGGACTTGCCGATTACATATTCCTGTCCCTCCAGTTGCTACTCAATCCTCTGCAAGAGCTAGTATCTGCTGCAATCCCATTAGCCTGTGCGGAGGCACTTGTTAAGGCACTGGTGCAGCTCTACAAAGTCCTTTCATTGCTTGGCAAAACTGTACGTGATTTTCAATGTTAATTGCACTTGCTCCGTACTGACCCTGAGCCAAACCACGCAGTCGATGCAATTGCAGCTGCGCCCATCGGAGCCATTCCAACAATTAGTCGAGCACAGTGGCAAGGAATTCACCCCTAACATATACGAACTCATTTCCTTCATCGAGGACCCAAGCACTGCCCAGGGTACGATGGAACTCTTCGTATGATAGGACTGATTGCTGATGATGTGGTGCAGAGGAAGTTACCAAAGCAAAGCACAAGCGACTAGCTACTCTTCTGCCCAATCTTATCTTTCTGATAGAGCAGTTCGAGGTGCCTTCTATTGCCCCGCCTCCCTGCTTTGTTATTATTGAACTAACTTTCAACACTCAGAGTGTACTCATCCGCTACGGAAAGAAGTTCAAGATTGACCTGCTGAAGGGATTCCGGAGAAGGTATGAGACTCAACTGCCTTTTATCCTTTGTTCATGCCAATGTTCTCTTTCACAGTACCTTGAGGGACTTCATCATCGATACTGAGAACTTAAGAAAGCCAGAAGAAATGCCACCACCCAAGGTACTAAGTCATTCTTGCACTTCTGTCACCAACTCAACTGTGTAAAAACAGAAGAAGGCCAAGAAGCAATCAGAAGCATCTGACGCTGGGACAACAGTTCCCGCTGCTCGCGCTGCTGGCCTTAAGAGGAAAAATGCTGGCCAAAAGGCACTACCCGCAAAGAAAAAATCTGGTGATGCATGAGGGTTTTTCGGCGAAGAAATGTGATCTCCACTTCTTTGGGAGGTTGAAGCAAACACAGGATTCTACAAGGACTCGTACGAGTAAACCACCCAGGAGGATCGGACGGATTGTGTTGGAGTCATTTGTAGAGAACATTTGAAGGATTGGAGAGAACTAACTTAGCAGCCAATCCGCTGTGGTGTAGTCGGTAACATTTATGGTTCTCACCCATGCGCCCCGGGTTCGATTCCCGGCAGCGGAATAGCTTTTTTGCTGTTTCGCCTTTGAAACTTGATTACGCTTTACCAATGGGGCAGCAAATGCTTGACTGTGTCAGGAAATAAGGGGAAGGACAAAAGGAGATGATGTGGGCAGAGCTGTGCATCTCTAATTTGATCAAAAATCAATGGCAGTAACCGTTCGCATGCTGCGTCGTTGGTAGTAGTGCCATCGATCCGACGGTGAGGTCATGAATCTGGCCCGATACAGGAGGGCAGCTGTACGCTTGGATTGCTTGATTCCCTTCTTTCCCTTGCCATCATCGTTTGCGTCAGCCTCCCTGTGATAGGCGATGAGCTGTGCCTCTCAGCAAATAACACAAGTAGACTGTACCAGGCCACCGCGTGAGCGTTCATCTCTTCGAGCATGTTATCAGTCGTCGCCCAGCTAAAACGAATAAGCGTGGGGTAACCAAAAAGCACGTCCAGATGCGATTCCAGCCACCTCTTCGTGTTTGGGTCTGCAGATATGTAGCCCAGAATGAACAATCATCCTTATAAATTCGCTAGGAGTAGCGGGTAGCCACGCACCCGCGGGATACCCCGACCCAAACTCACGAGAGAACTCCACACCATGTTCTTTGAACTGCCACGTTCGCAGGCAGTGATCTCGAATTACCTGTACCAAATAATGAAGTCAACATCACAATGCAAGCCTTGCTTTGATGCGATCGTACTTTGGCTACAATACTTGCAGCACTGACAATCGGGAAAAGATCATCCGCCTTCTTGGAAACAGTGATGGTAAGGTGAGGAAACTTGCGCGACAAGGCCTGCTGGTACTTGTTCGGGTCGCCCACGGTATCAACGTACACCTGATTTCGTGATCAAGTGAGACAAGTAAGCAGTATCGCCATGCGGGAGGAGTTCCGCGACCTCTTTGAGTGGAATTCCTTTTGTGAGAGCTCGGGCGATAAGCTCAGCAGCTGTGTCATGCGATATCATATTGAGATTGTACTTGGTTCTGCGTACAAACAGGTTAGGATGCACATACGCTCACATTCGATGTGCAGTCATCACTGCAGGACGAAAGGTACGCGCGCAGCATCTTGTTTGATAGATCCTCTGCTGAGAGAATGCAGGCCTCGAACCCGATGTCCGATGCACCCACAATCTTCTCGAACAGCACCTCTCGCTGATGCTCAGTAAGTTGCTTGGAATCTGCGCAAATCCATCGAGCCACTGTTAATACCTCCAACTCACCGCAAGGTCAATAAATACAGAAAAAAATACAATTATATTTCTTTGTAAAAAATAAAAACAATGAAGGCCGAAATACCCATGAAGCCGCGCGCTCGTATGTTATCCTTCTCCGCAACAGGGCAGTACGCGCAAGCGTACACCATGGGTCCTGAAGTCCAGATTTAAAGGGTGAGCACCTACCAGGCGGAGGACGGCCAATGGACATTAATACCAAGGACAGGGCCGCGTCCCGCCTCATCTATGCCAAGCGCATAAGGCACACCTTCGTTCACTTCGCAAGCGCTCATCTTACGAGAAGTGATGGGCCGCAAGATGTGAACGTGCACAACAAAGTAAAGCAAAATTCACACAGAAACAGAAGATCCACAGGCAGCAAAGGCGAAACAGCAAAAAAGCTATTCCGCTGCCGGGAATCGAACCCGGGGCGCATGGGTGAGAACCATAAATGTTACCGACTACACCACAGCGGATTGGCTACTAACTTGATTACCCCGCCTTTCCAAATATCATTCTTTGTTTTTGTGTTGCTTTGCTTTTCTTTCAGTAGATCCTTGTTTCTTTTTATTTAAATAACATCACAATATTTCTTTATTATTTTTTCAGTTAAATGATTGAACTATCATTACATGAACTACACTATCATTGGGGAGAGGAAACCGTGTAGTTCACTTAGATTTCGACCCATTGTAAAAACTCCGAACCATAGGTGGAGTGGGTTGCGCCCAAATTTAAAACTTATCAATGCAGTGTGGCAGTCGTTTTAGCAGTCAAGAATGATACTTCGATACGTCGATGCAACGAGATGAACTGAGGAAGCAGACACATATGAAGGATTGGAGAGAACTAACTTAGCAGCCAATCCGCTGTGGTGTAGTCGGTAACATTTATGGTTCTCACCCATGCGCCCCGGGTTCGATTCCCGGCAGCGGAATAGCTTTTTTGCTGTTTCGCCTTTGCTGCCTGTGGATCTTCTGTTTCTGTGTGAATTTTGCTTTCCTTTTTCTTTGTTTGTTGAAGATGAACTTGAGCGAGGAGGTGACCAAAGGACTGGAATTATTTGGGGATGCAACTACGAGACACTTCACCGATGACTCTTTCAGACTTTTAGCAGAACTAGCCTTTGACATTCTTCTCAAGAAAAAGACGGAGGACAGCCTCACTTCTGATGGTACGTTCCGCCAATTCAATTTGTCTCACTCACTATTGAATTTTCACCGTCGCATACCAGCCTTCGGTGGGCTCGATTTGTACATCCTGAAGCAGGCCTACGCCGCCCTTGTGGGCCTCCTGCTTGAAGGCACAAAGCTTGATGCGGATCCCCTTCTTCTCTCGTACGTTCCCGTTATTTTTAAAATTCAGTTTTATTTTGTCCTGATTAAAATATTTTAATCACTAACTAAACGGTTAATATTAATGTCGTTCTCTAAATTTATTAATATTTTTCCTTCCTCTAAACAATGCCCAGGGGCACCTTGAGCGAGAGGAACGTGCCTGCCTCGCGGACGGAGGCACTGGCGGAGCTCTATGGCCAGCACAAGCCGGCCCTGCGATCGCTGCTGTCGTACACGAGTTTCAATCACCCACACGTCGTGGACGTCGATTGGCGAATTGATTACCACATCAAGTCGGCCAACATCGAGAGGATCGATCAGCTCGTGTACCACATCACGCTGAAGACTGAAGTGGGCAATGGAGAGAAGAAGGACGTGACATTTTCGTGTTCGCTCGAGGAACTCCAGGATCTGGTCTACCGACTCAAGGACGCCACACGGCAGTATGAAAATCACCTCACCAGGCTCGAGAAGATCCTCTCGTCCAAGTGAGCATCCTGGCTAAGCAGAAACCGGCGATGAACTTTGATCGCGACTGCACGCTTGCTGCCTGTAGGCATCAGTGCGTGGAGCCCATTTTTTGTAACAATGCTAACTCGCCTAAGCTTTAAGATGGTGTTGTTGCTACCAGGCCAGATGCTAGTCGGTAGTACACAATAGAGGAATCGTTAGATACGAAGCCCATGGTGAGTTGCGGCTTCTCCTTTGAGTCTTTCCCATCGCCATCTTCGCCGGTGAGGTGTGTTAATAGTGCCACCATCCTGTGTCATCCATATAACACTTCGTCAATCACAAGTCTGCTATGAACGCGGGGTCCATGAGAGTAGACATCAACGTACCTGGCCATGGAGAGTGACTCGTGCGTCAAACACGGCACCACTATCTGCGGCACCTCGGCATCCGCAGAGCCGACCAAGCCGCGCAAGTAGCATATGCCCAGCTCCTCGTGTTCTCGCACTTCGACGCGCTGCCAGCCCTTGACCTGCACCAGGTCCATCCAAAGCTGGCGCAGAACACCGTACTGCTGCGGATACCTTCGCTCCAGCTCTCCTGCCTCCATACTCAAACATTAATGTTCAGAATTTTGGTTTCGCTTTTCTGTAACTTTGAAATAGTTACGAAATGTTGAATTAATCTAACGAAAGTTTAAAAAAGGCGGGAAAGCAAAACAAGATCGATTTCCCAATGAGCGGGGGCGAACCGAGTAGCGGGACGCTCGCATCGACCTCCCCCTTCGAGAATGGGGTCAAGATTTTCCTGACTCCGCACAAGCTCAGCCTGGTGCTGCTGGTCCGGGAATTCGTTGCCGCGCTATCGGCCGAGGGAGAGGTTGATGCGGACCCCGGCCTCCGGCCGCAGCTGGCCAGCTTCCTCATCGCCGAGATCAAGGCCCTCACGACCGATCGCGAAAAGTCCCTCGCGCAGCTTGCCGAGCAGATGGCCGCCCATCAGTTGGAAGAAATTCTCGAACGTCTCCATTTGCAGGTAATATATTTTGATTTAATTTTAAGTAAATATTTATTAAATACCTATATTATCATGAAATTTTATCTTTTTTAAAATAAATGCAAATATTTCAAAAACTGATAAATCCTCCGCCAGCTGGACCACTTGCGACAATCACCTGATGAGGTGTACGAGCTCTTCCAGGGTCTGCCCACTCTCTACGAAGGATCTCCAGAAGGACTGCCACACATCGTTCGTTCCTCCGTCTTCTCTTGATGGATTACATTCACCTGCCTGACTCGTGGGATGCTGCTGCAGGACAAGGCTAGTTTGCTGGGCACGTTCTTGCGACGCATGCATCTCGAGTTCGACAAGATGGGCTTCTCGGCTCTCTCGCGGCTGTACTCGAGCCTGATTGCATATTGCACACATGGTACGAACACAAGGGAGGCATTTTGTTGATTATGTTAAGCTGATTTTCACGCCGACACAGAGGAACCTGAGCAGTTTGCCTTATCACCTTACGAGGCGGAGAAGCTTGTGCATGAAGAGGCAACAAAGATTGAAGGTAATATTGCTTGACACTTCTTGTGGTTACCTCCATCTGATTACCACCACAGAGATGATTGGAAAGGTACCACCTCGTGAGATCGAGCAACGGATAAGCGCCATCAAGGAGATTGCTCCTACAGCCGTTGCCAAGTCTCATTATCTTAGGTACCAGCAACTTGAATTGCACTTGATTATCAGCTGGATTGAGACTTTTTATGCAGTTATTTGCACCATCTTCACCATCGAGAATACGACGGAGCAATGGACGCTCTGCATGCCTATTTTGATACGTGTATGCAGGTGGGTTCCCCTTTAAGAGCGCACTTCCCAGTTTTGGCTAACTTGTTAGGCCGCAGGACACTGACGCCATTCCAGTGATGGATGATCCTGACGACCCAGCAAGCATGAAAGTCATCCGAACTAAGAGCACCTTACCATACGCCATTCTCAACCTGGCATCAACCCACTATCGATTTGGACATTATGAGCAGGCTTTGGATGTACGCACCCCCTATCACAGTGATAAAATTGTGTTAACTTTTGTTCTCTTCCAGGCGATACATGAGACTGTTCGCGTTGCCCAGGAGAGGAATGATGAAGACTGTCTGGCCTTCGCGCTCATGTGGCTTAGTCGCCTTACCGAGGCACAAATTTTTGCATTTACCGAGGAAGAGGGAGCAAGTGACGACCGAACAAGACGAAAGATGGACGAAGCGGAGACAAAAGCCGCGGACCATAAGCTCAGGCAACTGCTCGAACGCTGCGTGGTGCGAGCGAAGGAGCTACACAACCAGCATCTTTACTCTCTGAGCTCGCTGGCCTTGGCGAAGTACAACCTTTTCCACGCTACGAGTCGACCACGGCTTCCGGGCCTGCCAACCTCCACTGCAAACATGGTTTGAACGTCGCGCTTTGCAATCATCACGACTTTTGCTTACTCTAGTTTTCATTCAGGGAACATATCCGTTGAAGGTCAAGGAACTGATAGAAGCCAGCATGTCAACTAGTATGTATAATGCTTTCGCCGATCTGATGAACTCGAGTCACTTCCTCAAAATGGGAATGTGGCACTTTTACGGGTACTGTTGACCATACCTTGGACTTAAGTATCATACCTCTTCTCACTTTACAGCGCAACAGTCACAAGGAACTTGCCATGCTTTCTTCACAGATTGTGCTAGAAAATTATGGAGACAAAGCCGAGATCGAGAGCACTTGCATGGCGTACTGTCACTTAGCTGCTCTGGTACGTTCCGC
>CDEZ01021930.1:0-11280 GCA_000826365.1 Acanthamoeba royreba | reverse complement strand
TGCATTTTTCGTAAACAACTTCTGGCTCTACCTGTTCGCTCATTCTATCTTCCACACTGCTCCCGCAGCGGCTATGGACCTCATTCGCATGCTACAAGGTTTCTGCAGCCTCCTCAGAAATGGGCTACTTCTAGAACGTACCAACCGCGTTTTGCTCCCATCTACAGGTCGACGTGCGAAGTTGGTGTCGGGATCAAACAAGCTCTACACTGTGATCTCGCAATTGGCACCATTCACGTCACATCAGTGGCAATTTTTAGCGGACAATGTGGACACGAAGCTGCTAGCATCCATGTCCGATGAGGAAAAGAAGCTGTTCGAGATCGAAGTCCGCAACATCGATTGGGACGTCTACATTCTCACCATCGCAAAGGGATTAGTGCGATTCTTACTGAAGGAGGAGCTGACCAACAACATTGCCGAAGCTATCAGCGAGAAGAAAAAGTTCAGCAAAGCAGCATTGTAATTTGGGATGAACTCCTCCTCCTTCATCAAGAGAACACATACTGAACAAAACCAAAAGGCCAAGTGCTGATGCATGCATGGCATCCGAGAGACCGCATCTACATTGCATGACGAATCTGGCCCTTTCTGTGCCAATGACCAGGCCAGAGCTCCTTTGCAAGAGCATGATCAGCTTCATTCCGAGTCTCAACTCCTCGGCGCTCCAGTGCCGTGGCCTCGGAGGAGAAGAGGACCTATTTTATAGGAAAAACCCGTCGTGTTGTCGGTCAGTCTTCCCCCTGCGCGGAGGCTATACGGGAGATAGCGGCTGTGGTTGGTGTGGGGAAGCGTGGCTGAGCCGTGGCTGCCTCTGCTGCAGAGGCAAGAAAATCGGCGGCGCCCAGGCTATCGCGGAGGAAGGTCTCGTTTTGAGCGATAGCGAGACTGACTTCTCCGGCCAACTTCTTCAGTTCCGCTTCAACCTGATCCATTCCGTCCCCACTTGCATCACCTTCCCAAGTCTCCGATCGCGAGATCACAATGCAGCCCTCCCGCTCGCGCACCTCACCCACTTCCCGGGTCTTGGTCCCTCTGCTCTTGAGGAACTGCGCAGGACTACGTGAGAAATTATTGTTGCTTAAGGATAAGGTCGTGTACATGCCTTTCTACCAGCAACGAGCGCTTCAACTGACACCTTGCGAGGCGTGCGACCCCAGCGAGGGGGGACCTCGCCACTACTCTCATCTGGAGAGGTGTGAGAGCTGTGCAATAATAACCTAACGAGGAGAAGATAGTACCGGAAGGGGAGGGTGGCGAAAAAGAGTCAGGACTATCACCACTGTGATCGCGGGTGGTGGGAGAGGAATGAGGCTGTCGTCGGTTGGTTTGCTGGCGTGTAGGGATAGCATTTGCGCTAACGCTCCAAGCGTTAGGAGAACGTGGAGAGCTAGATAGTGGTACAGAAGAAGGATGATCGGCTTGAAGACCCGTGGAAGTTGCAGCGGGTGATGATGAAGACGATCCCAAAGTTGAGACTGCGCCAAAAGATACGTGGATGGCTGGAGGTGAAGAGGGCGGAGTGGATGGCGTAGTAGCACCGGCAGAGGGAATGGCGTTGGGCGTAGGAGTACGGAATTTGGACATGAAGTAGGAGGCAGATCGCTGCAATACTTTCATTCCGCTTCTGGGAGCACCGCTACTGGAAGGAGAATAAGGCGAATAAGACCCCGCCGGAGCATGATGATGACCGGTGTGATGGCTATGCGCACTCCCAAGAGGTGACTCTGTAGGATATTTGTTCATGGTAGTGAGCAGATACTCTTAACAAGAAGGTGAGAGCGTACGAGAATGAGATGAAGCGATGGAGGAGTCAGTTTCTTTGAGGAAAGGATTAATAGCAAGGAAGAGAAGGAGAGGATGGCGATGGATAGCAGCTTTAAAATCCTTAAAGGTCACATCTGACGCTTGTGATGTACACATCTGGAAGTGTTCAGATTGAGTTTCTACATTCGGGAAATGTTGGACCAATCCTTACCTTGCGTTGGATTTCCTTGGTGTAAGAATTCTGATAGTACATACGATACATGCTATGAATCATCGCCAGCATGCTTTCCTCCGATATTCTTCCGTCCCCATCACTGTACAGTTGGAACATCACTAGGTAGAAGGAATCGTATCGAGGAATGTGAGATAAATGAGAAGAACGCCATACTGCTCACTTGAGGTGATGGCCGTACTATGAAGTTTATCAGAAGGATTGCCATTGAGAAGAAGGCAGCATGCTAGGATGACATCTCGGAGATCGGCCCGATGTTCTCCGTCACTGTACCTGGAAATACACGTTCAGTCAGCATACCATTGAAGACATTGGTGGGTCCTTACAAATCTTCTTCGTGCTGGTTAGCTCGTGTGGCTAACACGAAGAGAGAGTGGATCAGGCGGGCACTCTCTTCTCCATGCCATCGTGGTGCTACCTTGACCACCATCTGTGCATAATTCTAAGTGAATGTTTTAAAGATGAGAATGGGAGTGTACGTGCCTCAATAAACATCGGAGGAGTGATGTCAGCTAGGCCTAAGCCTCGTAATGATTGACGCGCATGTTGCAATAACAGACTATAGATTTCATCCACTTCAGCTCTTTCAACTGCTCATAACAAAATATTGTGAGATGTTATTCAACTACAATGGCTTGGGAACAGGTGGACAATACAGTAGAGCTTGGTCTGTATGGCGAATAGTGATACAGGCTTGTACTCCGTGCTGTCCTTACTTTCTCGCACCTATCACAGTAGTTTAGAACTGCAACATGCAAAGGCAAGAGTAATGAAGCAGACTTACGGCTCGATCATAATGGATGATGTGATAGTAGTATAATCTCAACTGTTCTATGCGTCCTGCTAACTCCGATGTACCCTTGAGTGCCAACTGGTGTGGGCGAGATAAATATGAACACCTCAGCTTGTGAGCATCACAGGAAAACAATTACCTTGAGCAGCGATCGGCAATCAAAAAGATTGGAGGCTTCACATCCAAGATATAAGATGATGTCGGCGACATCTTGTAACTGAAGTAGCTCCTGCATTATCATAGTTAATTGAAATGGAGAGAGGACCTAGGCAGTACTTTGCACCTCTTCATAGATTTTGAATATGGCCAGCGCCACAAGAAGCAAGATTTCACTTCCATCGTACAAGAATACATCCCACAATCTCATATCCGTCTGAACAGATTTAAGAATAGGATTAGATTCATACTCAGCAAACAGGAACACCAAGGTTTGGGATGGAGCACCTCTTTGGGAAGAGTGGTTGTAAAGCCACACATAAACCATCGCGTGGTGATAACTTCCATGGGGAACCCTACTTCTTCGAGATGCGCTGCTAATCGTGGTAACTGCAGCAAAGATACAAAATGAACTCCGCAACCAAAACAAAACACAACTCCAAATCGAAGGTCTCCTACCCGTTGATGAAGAAGTGTTCTAAATACATACTGGTCGATAATGGAACCGGTCATATCTGGTCATGTGCGGGAATTGAGTATTCATACTAGCCACCGGCAGCCGATGGCCATTTGTACCTTTAGAGAAGTACGAAGGTAGTAGGTCCTCTACGAGGTTACACAGAGTCCAGAATGCGCGCTCCTCGTCCATCCATCCGAGCAGGAACCCCGCCATGAAATTCATGCCTGGTTATGATGGGTTATGTCCGTGTGGATCCCTATTCACTGATAATCTACCATATTACCTTGGCAATAGCCTACTTTCGGGTTATGTACAGAGTAGGCGCTAAGGACATTGTGGAGAAGCTTTTGGCCTGCTTCTGAGGAGAAGAACGGGTGTCCCGGGTAGGTGCGATGAACGTCCTGATGTAAGAGAAGGCCTGCGGTCAGACAGCGGCCAAAAATCGGGGGTGAGTAAGAAATAGGCGTACCTTGTCAATATAAGACTTGTACGCGGAAGTCTCCTTGAGGAGCTTAGCGTAGTAGTTACGCACGCGTATCGAGTTGGTGGGGGTGCACGAGAGCTGATACCACACCTCGGAACGATACGAAGGCGGAACGCCCTTACGCAGCAATCGACGCAAGCGAAGCGAATTGGAGCGTACTTCTCGTGCGAGAACATTCTGCTTCGCAAACTTTTGCCATCGGCGTTTTTGGACAGGCCTGGTGGACGCGTTTAACGTGATTAAACAAGAGTTCATCATGAGGCTGTAATTGTGCTGAACGTACCGATCGTGCTTGTCGTATTTCTTTTGCCATTCGCAGTAGGCGTCAGCATTCTTCCCTTCAATGTCGAAACCATACTCATCTTTCCCAGATTCATTGGTACGTCCGTTTTCTTCACTACTCAATACCAGGTTAGCCCTTAGTCAGTGACTTCAATGAACGCTCATAACGTACTCAACATCAGAAACAGCATAAGCGCCAGTCCGTCCTTCGGTCTGTTCAGAGATGGCCGAGTTAGTAAGGTAAAAGCGTGAATGAAGTACGGCAAGATTACCGCGGTTAAACTTGACGGAGGATACTCCTGAAATGTCTCGTCTCCTCGCAGAGCTCGCCAAAGTGATTCCAAAAGTGAGAAGCAATCGTCCCGATTATAAAAAGAAGTAAAGAAATACTGCAATAGGGATGGACTAAGTTGGCCATACACTAGGTGTGGACGAAGAAAGGATATGCGTACACGCTTGCGTTCGTTGGTGGTGATTTGAATAGAGTTAGGAATACAACTCATGTGACAGCGTCGTTCAATGACGTCTATTTTCTGCAATGGAATCAAGACCTGTTGTATCCGTGTAAGTGAAGAGCTGACGAGAAAGGTATGTGTGTGAACGTTCGCACCTTGACAGAGTAGGGATAAGATAACGGATGGAAGCAGATGAACTTGCATGACACATAAAGGCGGCCTGAGAAGAGGACACGATCCTCTCTGTCCTCTTCATGATAAGCCTTTTGAGGCTTGGGCAAAAAAGGAGTGGAAGCCAGCAACACCCCACTGTTCTCAGCGTCCTCTGACTTGAAGCTCCTCCATTCCTCTTCTTGCTTCGCTCGTGCTTGAATTTTTTCAAATTTCTTGCGAGTTGTCTCGATCGCACAGGAGTAGTCTGTAGGAGACATGATTAGACGAGTTACGCAAGTGATGCTCAGAAGGGTCTGACGAACAGTCGATAAGGCGCTCAGTAGATGGAAGGCCGAAAACATCATGCAGGAAGAGAGGCTCGGTGATATCAAAACAAACATCCTGATCTTGATGGCAGTCAGCTTCCTCGCCGTCCTCGTCCCATTCTCCCATTACCGAGGGCGATATTTTTGAGGGCATTCCGGGCGGAGAGGGAGTTGGTGGGAGTTGCTTGCTTGTGTGTTGTAATCCAGAGGGATTCCCGACAGCCAGCTTAGAACCCAGGAATAGTGCAGGTGCTGGTCGACGCCGCGAAGTAAGCGAGCGTGAATGATGGCGTTTGGGTTTCACTCGCTTCCATCCACTATTGCTATCTTCTCTCCCCGAATCGCCTTGCTTCGATGGATTCTGGTCTTCCTTTTGTTCAGGCGCGCGCCGTGAATAGCGCTTATAGTCCACTATAGCATCGTCTTGACTGAACATAACAGCGCCTCGCAGTCGTGCCCCTAAAGCTCCACTGCCAGCTTTGCCCCACCGTCTGCTGCCACGCCCATATGGGTGACTATAGGTATCGAAACCTTGAGTGAAGGAAGATGAGGCCGGTGATGTCGATAGCAACCACGAGTTACGACCAAAGGCGTCAGTGTGTTGAGTGCGCTTGGCACGCCCTCGGGGTTTCTCTAGTCCGTCCGCAGACCCCGAGATAGAAAGGTATCGAGGGCCCATCTTAGCAGTGCTCTTCGATGGCCGGGAGGCCGACGATGAAGACGCTTCCGAATGAAGGATAGAAGGAACAGATATACCGCTCCTCTTACTGCGCTCTATCTCTTGCCCCAATCTCCACCCAACGGTGGCTTGCTTGAGCTTTGTCTCCTGGCGCATGGCTTCTTCTTTCACCGTCCCCTTACGCCAGCCCATGGCATCCACCCTTGATTGATGATCGTAATTAGTACCCTGCCAGTGCCTACAAAGTTCACTTGTGGTACTTCTTCGGCGAGGAAGGAGAGAGCGTAGCAGCTGCACGAAGCTGAGCCTCTTGAATGGCATTGAGCATGAACTCGTAGACCTCCTCAAACTTCTCTGAGAAGTCACTTAATCGTACCTTTATGCCAGACACAATCACAACAGCCAAAGAAAGTGTGATTAGACCCTAACTCGTCCATGTCCTGTGGAGGACGAGCGCCCGTACCACTTCATCATCGAGAGTAATGACGTCAAGTATCGACGCGCTGGGATCCCGCAATACACGCAGCATGCGCTCGAAAGTGAGTTCAAGCTGATCCATACACCATGACGCATTTAGTACGCGCAGATCACGGGCAAACACATGCTCATCACGTGAGGAGGCATCGAGGACACCTTGAGGTTGAGTGAGGCAGGTGGTGAATAGAAGTAAATGCGCCGCTGTGATATGAACAGATTCCCGACCAGCGTGCCTTCCTTTCCTGCTGCCCAGCCTGTCGGCTCGTCCCTACACAGACTGCAACCCACCACTACACACAGACACGCACCGTAAGAACCCTCCGTTCTAGTATTGCACTCAATATTATGTCATGGTCGGTATATATTATTTTATAATATATTATATTTTTAAGAAAGGATATTCATCATTTACATTTTCAAACTTCTTTTAGGAATATTATTTTTCAATAGGATTTATTTGAGGGCATTCCACATAAACAAAATAATTTATAAAAATAAAAATAAAAATAAACAAATAAATTATTTGTTGTAAAGGGGAAGGAGGAGAGAGTGGTTTCTGTACTATGGACAACGGAGTCGTCAGAGGACTGGCTGCGCTTGCCCTGTGGGCCCGAGTAGCGGCTCCCCTCGCGCAGCTCGCCCTCCTCGCTGCCATCGTCGCCCTCCTCGTCCTTCTTGGTGGGGAGGGGGCGCGGGCTGTCCTTCCTCCGCATGAGGGTGCTCACCCCCAGGGCCGTGCCCCGCCTCATTACCCCTCCTCCGCCCGTGGTGGCGGGGAGGGAGGGTGTGCTCGGGTTGTCCATCGTCCACCCCTACGTGGAGCACCACACACACCACGAACGAGGAGAGGTGTGGGATGGCCGCCACACCACGAACACAAGCCCAAGATGCCGCTTCAGAAATTTCAGTTGCGTGTACCCACAATGGGCACGCATTTCTCAAATTTTCATTTTTGCCGATCTTGGCCAACTCAAGTTGATTGCCCTGCCGCAAGGGAAAGGGATGACGAGACTTCTTCTGGCCTTCTTCTCCCCGACTTGGATCTGTACACGGGTCCTTTATTAAAATCGTGGAAGGAGAGGCCTCGCCACACTACTGATCTGCGTATTCCATCGCAAAAGGATTGGGTGGGCCACCGCCACGGCCTATCGCGGGACCAGGGTAGCCACCAGGCGGTGGAGGCACGCGCTTGTTGGGGCACTACCCGGGGAAGAAACTGAGCGTTAGAATAGCCATAGCTGGAGCTGTACTCGCAGAAGTAGATTACCTTGTTTGCGTAGTGACCGAGTTGTCCACACTTGTAGCATGTCACCGTTTCCAGCGGACGCGGAGGGCCCCGCTGCGTGTTCAGTGTTTCCAGCTGCATTCATGAAGACCTGTGTGAGATGGCCATCGCACAGCAAAAGCAAATGCAGAACGCACTCGTTGAGCCTCAGGACAGTTTGCTGCCTTATGTCCCACCACACCGCACTTGTGACATACAACTGGCGTGCGATTCCGTCGCTGGCCGGACATATCACCCTCGCTGCCCTTTGGAAGCTCATACTTGGGATGGCCATACTTGCACATCGGACCATCTGGGCAGAATCCAATCATATAGGCCTCGCACAACATTTTCCTCACGTGCTTGTGCCTGCAGCGCGGTCCTGAGCGAGCGAAAAGGATTTATTAAGCTCGATCAGCAAGAAAGAGAACGATGATCGAGGTGGAGGTACCATGCTTGCAGAAGCCTCGGGCATACCAAGGGCACTCCTTCATCTTCTCTTCTGGGCTCACGTGCCTGTACATACATTCGGGATTGCTGCATTCACCTGCCACAAACGAGAATTAGCAAGCGTAGGTGAAACGACCTTCTTCGGTTCGACGACATCGATTTGTGGTGAGGAGGATGGTGGTGATGTATATACGAGCGTACCAAACTTGGAGAAGAAGTAGCACTCCGGCATCTTGTCGAGACGGTACTCATGCAAGAACTCGCATCCCTCGCCCTTTTTGCACAGACCACGCAGCCAATGCTTGCACACGACAGCCTTGTCTCCTCGGGTGTGCCGGAATGGACACAGCGCACCGAGCACGCAGTTGCCCTTCATGAAGAACTTGCACGGCTCTGTCCCGAGTAGTACAGACGGTCGAGGTCAGCAACAACCAACGCCAAGCGAGGCAACAGACCAAGTGCCACACGAGGGCAAGGATGAAGATGATGCATCATCTTGATTCCTAATGTACATAATTTTTTTGATTTTATTCGAAAACAAATACAATAAAATGTAGAAAATATAGCTTTAATATAAAGTGATATTATGTGAAAAATAAAATGAGAGTACCATCTGGGGTGCGTCGGTTGTGGTCGGGAAAGGTCTTCTCGAAGTCAAAGGCGTATTCCTCCCACACCATGTCATCGTCCAGCTTCCAAATCTGTTCGAATGTGGAGGGCTCCCTTCCGCCATTTTCCACCGCCGATGCTGCCATGACACAAGCGGCAGCGACTGTTCCTTCGTAACTATCGAGAATCGTTTCGATTTACTCTGATTGATTTTTGAAATGCGATTATTGGCGGGAGAAGAAAAATGCTCTTTTTCCAAACACTCGTGCAAACAGTGAAAAGTTGGGGAAATAGCGAGAATTTCAGAAATGAGATGATTTTCTTTTCACATTTCCTTTTCATCGGCAAGGAAGTCACTTTTTGTTTTGCAAAACAAACAACGAAGCGATGGCGTCAACGACCACCCCAACACAGAAGGCCACCGTACTTAAAGTCGTCCTTATTGGCAACAGCGGGTACGGCTATTATAATCTCGTAAATAATTTATTTATTTTTATCCGTTTTTCTTAAAATAGAAGAATAGACTTGAAAAAGGATTGACTTGGGGTGTGGCACAGGGTAGGAAAGACTTCGCTGATGCAGAATTATGTAAACAAAACATTTTCGCTCCACTACAAGGTCCGTCTATCATAAAGTGATTTATTTTATATGAAATTCTAATTGTCCACCATTACGCGTGTGCGGCATGGAATGATCCCTCTGCAGACTACCATCGGAGCCGGTATGACATGCTCCCTTGCGCGCAGTTAACTTTTTGAGTGTTGTTCAGCCACTGTGATTGATGGTCGCGTGTGTGTGGCCGTGCGCAGACTTTCTGATGAAGGAGCTCTTCGTGGAGGATCGCGCCGTGCTGTTACAAATTTGGTGAGCCTCCGTTGGCCGCTTCTGTTCCGTGGTGATGATCGTATACTGATCACCGATGATCTTGCTGCCTCACTCCTTTAATCAGGGACACAGCAGGTCAAGAGACATTTCGTTCTCTAGGAAGTGCTTTCTACAGAGGCGCGGACGCGTGCATGCTGGTGCGTTGCCCAGCTTGATGATGGCCGACTTTGGCGTATGATTGCTCAAGAGCGCGTGCAGGTGTTCGATGTGACCAACAAGTATAGCTTCGAATGCTTAGATGGGTGGCTAGATAATTTCCTCCGTACCACAGGCAAACTGCCACAGGACACTAAAGGCATTCACCCTTTATTCGTACTTCTTGCTGCTCGGGCTAATCGATGTAGATATAGGCAGGGACAATACAATCGAAGAAGACGAAGGAGAAGTGGTATCGTTGGTGGTGGTCGGCAATAAAATAGATCTTAAAGAAGGCGGCATGGATCACATCTGCGAGGTAACACGAGAGATGGTACGGTATACCCCAGCCGAACTTGTGAACGAGTCTGCTGTTCCGTGCAATCCCTGATTTGAGTTATGGAACACTGGCACAGGCTGAGGAGTGGTGTAGAAAGACAGAGAAACGAATAGGAGGCTCAATTTACTACTACGAGACGAGCGCAAGCACTTCAGCTAACGTGGAGGAGGCTTTTCATGCTCTCGCTTCGGCCACACTCTACCGCTATCAAGTGCGAGATAAGTCTCTGTACGTGCGCAGAAGAGGAAGGACCAAGCACAAAAATCATCCCCTAACGCGTTTCTTCTGCCAAGCAGTACACAGGGCAATAGCACAATTGAACTGCGTGTAGATCGAGGCGATACCTCAGGGTGTGCCTGCTAGCTGAGACGAGAGGACGGGACAAATAAAACCACCCAGTGTGTGTGGTGAAGCCATTGAATTCACTGCTATCTGCAAGGAGGACACAAGCCATGATCACGCTTTCCGCCCAAGACGAAGCACACCAGGAGTTCTTTGCGCAAGAGTCAAGAGAAGGGTAACGTCACAGTTGTAAAGAATTCAAGGCTTCATGACAAGGAGAGCCTTGCGGTTGCGCTGCTCCGCGGTACGGTTGAGAGCGGCAGCAAAGTCCTCGAACGGATAGCGCTCCATCCACGAGCGAAGGCGCTTCGACTTGACAAGGTCCCAGCAGGAGTTGATCATGGCCAGACGCTCCTCTGGGGAATGCTCCTCCACCCAGCGCGAGAGCCAGAAACCACGAAGTTGGATATCGCGGAAGATAAGGAGCGACGTGGGCACTTGAACAGGCTTGCGAGACATGCCACCGTAGGTAACATGAACACCACCCTTGTCCAGAACGCGAGCGATCTCCGTTGCCGAAGTACCGCCCACGCAATTTAGGGCCAACTTGGGCTTCGGAAGGTCGGAGATGAGCCTTTGGAAGGCGGGCGTGCCCAGCTTGTCCTCTGTTACCACGATGTAGGCACCATAATCCTTCATGCGCTCCACAGTATCACCAAGGTCGGGCCTATCCCTGATAACGTTGATTGTCTTCACGTCGCGCTGAGCAGCCATCTGGATCACCGCTTGACCTACCGCGCTGTTAGCTCCATTCTGGATGACCACGTCACCTGTCGATTGCAACGATCCAACATCGTCAGCCTCGGGGCGGAACGGCAAACGGGGTAACTAGAAACAATTGTACCGGGATTGAGCTTGGCGAAGTCATTGAGAAGCCTGTACGCCGTGCAGGGATTGACAGCGATAGTGGCAGCGTATTCAGGCTTGATATCCTTCTTCACCTTGAGCAGTGCGCTCTGGGGTGCCACGGCGTGCGTGCGCCAGGTACCTG